>JAEMPF020017110.1:0-13302 GCA_022496165.2 Catalaphyllia jardinei | reverse complement strand
TCCCTCGTTCCGTCGTTCCGTCGTTCCCTCGTTCCGTCGTTCCCTCGTTCCGTCGTTCCCTCGTTCCCTCGTTCCGTCGTTCCCTCGTTCCCTCGTTCCCTCGTTCCCTCGTTCCCTCGTTCCCTCGTTCCCTCGTTCCCTCGTTCCCTCGTTCCCTCGTTCCCTTGTTCCCTTGTTCCCTTTTTCCCGTGTTCACTTGTTCCCTTGTTCACTTGTTCCCTTGTTCACTTGTTCCCCTGTTTCCTTGTTCCCTTGTTCCCTTTCCTTTTTTCCACTATGTCACATGTTCCGGTAGCTTTTCTTTATTTGTTTGCTCCCTATAACTTATCGCTTTTTCAGGCGCAAACTAAATATGAGAAACTCTATTTAACTATTAAACTTCTCTCAGAACTCTCTTAAATTTTCAAGGTATTTAACCAGAGAAGAAACATTGCTCATCACCCGTAGAACAATTGACTATACTATCTGTCAGCTTCTCGCTTCCCGCTAAACTTCACAGCCTCTTACCCAGACTTCCAGCTGAAATATCCACAAAATGAATATTAGAAGAGCCTTTTTAGAGGTCTTGTTATGGCAGTAGTCCTCAATTGGCGATAAACTAAATGTCGATAACAGCGGTCTTTAATGTACTTTATAGATAAAATTGTTTAGGAGGAGGATGTAATATGCTGTAGCTGGACGAAAATCCACTAATCAGTGGATCCGCTGCAGCTATTTTAGTTCTCTACAAGTGAAACAAAAACGAGCTTGAAAATTCGGGTACATGAACGTTGTGCGAGTTACTGGTTAGGAGTGAAATTATAGTGACTGAGGGGAGGGAAAAAACGTTCAAGTACATGGAGGCTCGACAAGTCGATGGTTCAGGAAATTGGGATTTCACTCTGTTTGATGTATAGTTTTCATCATCTTTGTAGGTAACGTTAGAGCATCATTAAACACAGATATAACGAAATGCCTTTCTTCGGTTGGTACTTTTTTCTTCAACTTTCAGATTTCAATAACTAATTGATAACATTGCAGCACTACCGTTATTAAATAAAGGACATAATAACTTGCAGAGAAACTTTTGGGCCCTATCAACGCTCTATTCCAACTAAGTTATTTATTTTCCTTTAGAAATGTGGGGCATTTCGTTGAGGAGGATGGTCAGGAAAGAAGGAATGAATTCGGAAGGCAATAAAAATATGATAAATTACATGCTAGAGATAGAGAGAAGTTTATTAAGTCACCGAGGTCACGTGTAAGCCGCAGTTTCAACGGTTTCCTAAATATTTCAGCTTGACTTCGTAACAGACAGAGCACATAATGGACATTAGGTTTATTTTTCATGTTTAGGCCGAGTACCAGTGTACAGTAAATAAGTAATCTAATACATAAAAGCCAAGTAAAGCAAAACACTGTCTTTTAATTAAATTCCTCCAATAATCGCCATCATTACGTAACATAATAGAGCTAGGAAAGTAACAACAGCTGTGCAACCACTAACAAGATATCAATGTTAGACGGGAACCCGAAAAATCCTGCCAGAAAAAAAAACCCTTAGGGAAAAATGACAGGAAATCTGGGCAGGAACCAGGCCCAAGCTCTGCAGCCCATCCTACGAAGTTAAAAAAAATCTAGTGAGTGGTGTCGGCCTTGAATGATCGCCCAAGTGCAATCCCAAGCTTAAATACTCACACGCCATTACCCATGATGCAACTACATTAAGGGACCCAGGCCCACGGCCTGTTGCTCCCGTGCCCCAGAAATGTTTAATTTCAGACAAATTCGTAGCGACTCGAACGCCAGAAATTCCATAAGTGGTAATACAATTTGTTTTATTGAAAGGAGTTCAGTTGTGTCATCCTTTACACAACTAATAGATTCTAACTTTTCTGGGGCTAATTTCATACTCGGCCTAGTCCTTTGTGCAATTTGGTTTACGCCGAGCGAATAGCGCAAGAAGGGTCCTGGGAACACGTGTTGACGTCATGTCAATGCCTTGGAGAAAAGAAAGCCTGGGTACTAGGCTGGTAACTTCATCAGGATGCGCAGATTGATAAACGATCTTAAAATTAACCAAAAGATTTGATTTTACTCTGTAGAGTAAAAACGGGGCAAGCGTTCTACAAAATACTACGGTCAACGGTGAATGGACAGATGCAATGATGCGAAGGTAAGAGAAACTTCAATCACTGTTCAATTCAAAAGGAAAAAGTCACCACAAGAACTTGTACATAACGTGTCCTTACATCGTCTATTGCGGAAAATAATTTCTTGATTCATTAAGAGTTCGGTAAGTTAAAAATACGAAAGTAAACCAAAGTAAAACGAAAACTAGCTAAAAACAGGAACTCAGATAAACTATGAACAACTGCGAAGTGCAATACCACTGATCTAGTTATCGTGGAATTTGACTGTTGTCCTTGGTCAAACTCAATCCTTAATATCAATACTTACGCAATTAAAAGCGTAAGCATGCACTATGAAGTTGGACATTGTGGTTTTAGAAAGAATTTACAGATGACTGATTAACTAAATGTTTCTAGCCTCTCGAAATCGATGAGAATAAACCAATAACAATTAACCATCGACGCTCAAAATAACCGATAAGTTTAATTTGTTAAGAACATTAAAATTCAAATTCAATCAGATTGAATATTTTTAAGTCGAAAGCGATTCTGTCTCTAGACCGCAGCCAAAAGGTTGGCTAAACTTTTATTTCACGCGTTAAAACGGAATCAGAAGATGATTTAGCTTTTTTTAACTCGGTATCTTGACTCAACTGTTTATTTTAATGGAACAGTGATGCTGAATGGAAGGTAGACTAAAGCGATCGAAGTATACGTAGGAAATTACAGTTCAAGGGTATACAAAACCTGTTCAGGAGTAATAAATTTTCCAGAGTCCTACTGACCAGTGATTTGATTCGTGCAAAGAATCGTTTTCGTAAATAATTGAGAAACAAATGAAACAAACATTGCAATAGTTAGCCACGTTAAAGTGACATTTATGAAAAAAAACATGTTTAATTGTATTCGATGGCATGTAAAATAATGCAAATATAGCAAAAGACTGAACAATCCACGTCAATGCTATTGATATTTGATTGTCTTGGAACGTCAATTTTTCTTTCAATTGATAAACTGTTAACTTTTTGGACACTTAATCACGAAGTCTTTCATATAATCCAGAGGTACTATTATCAGTGACAATATTGAGCAAACTTCGGAACGACCTGAAGGCGAATGTTTTCGACAACCAAGCTTAAACATCGTCTGTGACTTGACAAGCAGGAGGAAAGAAGAATTATGAATTCAAATTATTAATTAAAAGTAAAAGAAAGCAATTACTCTTGAAGTGCCAGGATACTTAGGGCTTTGTTAATTTAAAAACAATAAATTGTTACCCTTCAGTTCAGTATTGAATATAAAATGAAAATTAAGATACAATACTGATTTTATTGACGTAGAGATGACAGCTAAAAATTAGTTTTAGTAAAGCTAGGAATGAAAGCACATTTTCTCCGGTTACTTTTATAAATACTTATTCGTCCCAAGGTCACGATTAATGATTTATATCCCGAACTTATAATTTTTCCATTTCGCTTCGCTATTATCGGAAGTTAATATTTTCAGTCTAATCAACGCCATATAAATGAAGATATTTTTCTCCACACATTAGTATACTGATGTGGTTTTGAACCTCGTCATGTAATATATTCTGTCTCAACTTTAGCGAACTACTTTTTCAGGCCTCACATATGGAGTATAATAGATAAACCATTAAAAATTTACAAAAGCTGTAGTTATGGAACAGATTTGTACGTGTGCGCAAGCTTGAGATTTAAACAGGGGGCACAGGGGGTAAACCGCTACTAGATTTGCCTTGTTTGGTCCTCGATTATTCGCTTTAGGGGCCAATCTTCTTTGCGACTGGTATCCAAGATAAATAAAATGTACTTATATACTAAGAGCCTGATTATTTGGCGAATTTCAGCCCGGCTAGGAAGGCTGATTTTTGTGTTGCCGTTACATGAATAATTTCAGCCCGCGCTGAAATATTAGCCTTGGCGCCAAATATGAAATTGCCCGTGGAAAGTCTCAGGAGAATCAACATGGCGCCGACAAGACGAATCGCAAAAATAGGCCCATTGCTTCATTTGCAGATTAGCCTTTTGCTGGCGATCAATTTTCAACTTTTCGGGATGGTAACAGCCTACAATGATGATGGAACTGAAACGAAACCTGTCTTTGGCTACGCATCTTCAAGCCAGAAAAACGTACTTGCATAGAAAGAAAGTATATCCTCAACCTCGCCGAGTTTATGGCTTCCCTCACAGCCTCTTGCTGTTTAACCTTTTCTCGATTTCTTGCATTCCATCTGAACTTTGAAATTAGAGAGAGAATGAATAAGATTCTCTATTTTATCGCCTTCATTCCCGGCCACTGAAAACGCTTCTTGGCTATCTTCTTTCCTGCTTTTCAGCCCGGGCTGAAAATATTCCATTTCGATTATGCATGAGATTTTTCAAACCGGGCTAGGATTTTCTGTCCGAGATTAATTGCGTGCCGGGATGAAACATTTTCCATGTAATCGCCATTAAAAGGATTTGTTCCACAAGCCGGGCTGAGAGCCTGGCTAACCAGATTGAAATTCACCAGGTGATCGTGCAGGGCCCAAGATCACTTGGTTTCCATTCTCTTGAGTTTAGAACTTTCGCGAGCCTCTGACTGGAACAATTAATTACATTGCAGTGGGAAATGCTGTTTTGCTAAACAAGTGTGCCTCGCTTGTACTGACTTGGCCAATCTGCTTTATTAATTTAGATGCTTTAAATATGTGAAAGATGATATCAGTAAGAAAGATGCAAAAGTCCTTGACTACTGGCTAATCCGACTTTATATTCTCAGATTTTAGCTAGACAATATTCTTCAACTTATCAATTCAAAAGTAAACATGGAGATATTAAAGATTGGTTTCAGCTCCTTGAAAATGGGTGCATGCATGTTGTCGAATGGGCTCTTCAACAAAACTCGTGTTTTTATATCGTTACGGCAAATTCTAAAGAAAAAAAACAAGAAACAAAGAAGTCTCAGTTCTACATGCTTTTAGTAGAAAGATACTTTTCAACCTATTAGGTGTCATTTTTGCGAATGGTACGTCTTTTTATTTCAATTGAAGACTCTGTTTCTAACAAGCACTAAAGGAGAACATATACAGCCGACGACATTCGATCAACACAACCGAATAAGATTTTCACTACTTTAATTGTTTGAAGCCTAAATTTGAAAATAATAGTAATGTTAGTTGCCTTTGAATAGTATTGAGAAAGAAACCCCTTACTTTAACTAACTACCACCAACGATTGACTCTATCTAATAATTTGCCCAGCCATCGCAAGCTTAACTTATCAGGGATAATGTTACGCATTAATACTTACTCACTGTGCGAATAAGTCTGCCAAATTTTATTATTTTCATCGAGATGCAAAACGACGCGTGATGTAAAAAAACTAAGGCGATAAATATGTTAAGTGCATGACCATAGGAAGTGGTATCGAAACTAGTAATATTCATTCAGCGGTCGCAAGATAGAGAGGAACCACAAGAACGAAACACCCAACTGCTTAATTAAAGCAAACAATGTTGTTGATAATTATCAGCACATGAAACACTTTCATCCACTGTTTCAAAGATCCATTATCGTGGTGAGCACATGCTGTCTTCAAGCAACAGAACGAGAAAGACGGTAAAACAGGTTTGATTTGCCTCCAACTCACACACCCGGCCCGTTAACTTTTTATTAGACCTCTATTCCAGTACAAAGTTTCATCAAAATTTATATGTTTGATATTTATTTGAAAAATATATCGTTTCGATTCCAGTCTTTAATTTACGAAACGCGCGCAACAATTAATCTATAGAAACTATAATTAACAATTATTCACCGAAGTGGAGGTGAATAATTGTTTTAGTATATACCACACAAGCCGAATAACTAGCGGCCCAAAGAGCAACTTTATTTGTGACAATATACCGACGAAAGCCATTTGTTTTTCTTCGGCTGCTCGGAGGTGA
The DNA here is from genome assembly GCA_022496165.2 of Catalaphyllia jardinei. NCBI lineage: Eukaryota > Metazoa > Cnidaria > Anthozoa > Scleractinia > Caryophylliidae > Catalaphyllia > Catalaphyllia jardinei. The sequence continues at coordinate 7,243 of JAEMPF020017110.1, read as the reverse complement.
ATAGCTACTTGGCTAATCACCTCCGAGCTAGCCAATCAGCTCGCGCGAAAAGTACTATTCACTTGTGTGGTATATACTAATTCCAGAAATAGAAATGTTCTCTTGATTAACAATAGACTCCTTACTATAAATTATTTTCAAGTTATTCGCGAAAAGATTCGCTTTCACAAACAGTTGTGTAAATTTAATATCGTAGATCGAATAAAGAACAGTAGTGTCAATAACATGTTTGCGTAAGACTGACAAACAAATCAAGATCCCCATTAACATAACCAAAGAGGTCTTTAGTCAATCCTTCAGAAAACCAAAACTGGTCATTGCTCTTTTTTAGTCTTCAAGCACAAGATTCTTGTTCTAGGAATCGCTGAGGGTAAAAAGTTATCATATCGCTTTCACTGTTTTAGAACACACTGCAAGGTCCATTCAACAAAAACTCCGTACAATCTTATCTCTGATAAATTATTAAGTTTGTTAATGCACCGTAACAGGAAGTTAACACCCCATTTTTTATAAGATAAAAACAAAAGAACTGCCATAAACATTATCAGTGATGTAATGTACTTTTGAAACAGCTCGCCTCAGGTCAACAGTAAACTGGTCCAAACACGAACCAAAGTCAACACAAAGGTTGAAAACTGAACTGCACACGTAACTTACTTATCATTCCTTTACAGTGAGTTGTTCAACAGGTGCTTGGAACAGGAAAGAAATCCTTCGTGCTTAGAGGTGTGGTATTTTTCTCTAATTTTCCTGCTTCTGCGACTAATATGTTTCGCAATATCTTTTGTCACGGAAATAATTCCAAAACCTATGAAAATTATGCAAGTTTTGTCGATATCCCAAATTCTAGAAAAACTATTCCATGTCATTCTAAAATTCAAATGGCAATAAGTCGCTGTGAAATCCCTTCTCTATAATTTAGATCATCATCATCATCTTTCCTCATTGCGCCATGGGACGCATAAGGCCGCATAATTTAGATGGCCTTATACATTTTTCCACTTGACCAGGATTTCAGGATTTCTCCAATTCAAAACTAATGTTGCGAGTTTGCTCAAAAAATTGGGAATCATCCACATGCGTTGTTTAATCAGCCGCACAAGTACAAAAAGCACTTGAATAATGAAAAAAAACAAATGCTTTTTGTTTGCTTTGAAAACTAGCACTATGCTTTAAAAATTTGCCAGTACCTATTAATGCCAGTGAGGTAGTTTGTTCCGAGTAAAAGAGATGATATTCAATTTTCGTGGCATTGCCATACAAAGACCAAAATCGGGTTTGAGCGGAAGACTTAAAAACAGCTTCCAGGGACTTTATGAATGTCACAAGTCCGTTTCTTGAGAGTAAGAAAGCACCACTTGACCAAAGTTTGAGCTGAAATGTGTAAAAAGAGAGAAAACGTCTCCGTAGGTCTTGCTTGTCGCCGTCATCCCTAATTATATTGAATTGGTCTTTGTAAACCTTTTCTTTTTCAGCAAGCTCGTGAAGAACTAAGAAATGGCCCTCATTTCGCATAAAGTCTCTGTGATGTCCTTGTTGTCGCTGTCTGCGATGTTTTTGTTGATTTACTGTGTCACAGCAAACAACAAAACCAATCAACCGCGGTACAAAATGGTGAGTTTAAGTGTATTGCGTTACCTAACAATTGTCAATTTCTGGGAATAGTAAAACGACATATCTTTGCAAATATTGATTCAACTTTGCACATTACAGACGCGTTCATGTTGCCCTATTTATAACTTTGACTAAACTAATTGGACATTCCAGGCGTCTGCTTGATTAATACAGTATTTAAAATCTAAGCCTCCATGAGTGCAACAAAGTGTTTCGTGGTTATCTTAAACCTCTACCAACAGATTTTGTATGATTTCTTGACTGAATTGAGAAATCTACGGTACCGTTACATTTTAATTTTTTTTTTGAGTTGCAACAATAAGGTGATATTTATTACCGCCCGTTGTAGTAAGTACTGCTCCTTGAGAACTAAGCGGAACTAGGAAGATTTTGTACGAGTATTGACTGGTAAAAACAGTGTGACAACATATGATTGTGAACCTAAATCACTTATAATTTATTATTATTATTATTATTCTAATCCAGCAGACTCCTGCTTTGTGTTATGGTGGTATCCCTGGTATGCACGGTAAGCCTGGGTCTCCTGGGGTACCAGGTCGTGATGGTCGTGATGGCCGCGTCGGAGCTAAGGGTGACCAGGGCAATCCCGGTAAGACTGGACCTCAGGGACCTCCAGGAACACCTGGTATCAATGGAAAGAATGGCATCAAAGGAGAACCTGGAATCCAGGGCCCTCCTGGCCTAAAAGGACAGCGCGGAGAGAGCGGAACAGGTGGAATTCCTGGGACTCCTGGTGTGATGTCTTACAAGAACTGGAAAGAGTGCGCGTGGAAAAACTTGAATGACGGCAAAGATCACGGCCTTATCAAGGTGAGTCTATTTTGTGTGAAACGGACTTACGATGATTCAAAAGGACAACGGGTTGAAGACTGAGCAAACAGGAATAAAGGCGAAAGAAAGAAGCATCTGTAGAATGTCTCCTTTATAAAGAATCAGAAAATTATGATAGGTTGTCAGAATAATGGTTTTTCGGTTTATTTTTGTCATCTTTTTTTCGCAGGACTGTGTATTCCTCAAAAACTTTTCTGACACATCTCTCCATGTTTACTGGACTGGCGATTTTAGAATCACCGGCTGTGACAATTGCTGCAAGCGCTGGTATTTCACTTTCAACGGTGCTGAATGTTCAGGCCCCCTTCCAATTGACGGCATTGTGTACATGAATAAAGGAAGTGGGAAAAATCCCCACCGTGTCCGCCACATTGAGGGTCACTGCAACAACATCCACAAAGGCAAGGTGCGCGTGGGATTCTGGGTCACTAATTGTGCTGGATACGGTGGAAGTTACGACGCCTACACTGGATACAATTCAGTGTCCCGGATCTTTGTTGAAGAAGTTCCAAAACCTCAGGCTTAGACCTCGAGACAAAACATCCATTCCTACAGGAAAAGATTAAAATGGGATGGTGCTGAATTGCTTAATTGTGTAAAGCGGGTTTCCTGTGATTACTGGTTGTATTCTATAATGGTTAACGTTTTCTTTTTTTAAAATAAAAAGAAAGGAGATTGATGAAGAAACATTCATTTGTTTGCATTTGTATTTGATTCTCTTTCTTCATGCTACAGAAAGACAAGAAATGTTTTGTTCAGAATGTAAAACTAAAAAGCCAGAAATGGTCAGAAATAGCAGGAAAATTGGACAACGAGAAAACCCTAAGAAAATGGTAGGATCAAAATAAACCTCTGATAAGAGACTTATTATAAAGTTAGCTTTTGGAGCAGGGAAGATGAACCGAATCCTGTCCAGTGATTGGCTACCCAATCGTGAAAGATGGCGCTGCCTTGCCTGCTCGGGATTACCCGCCTTGTCTCGCAAGAACATAGTGCTCTTTTCCATAGAAATCCTTTATTGGCCAAGCTTACTCGGTCAAGATGGCTGGACATTGGTATGGTTCTTCGTTTTTGTAAAAAGTAAACTTGGCCAATTTCCAACCATACAAACCTCACGCTGGGTCAATAACCCATACGAATATTGTTCCAGTTGTAATTCGGTGGGTACAAAATAGCTGGAGGAAATCTAAGCTTCCACTGCGGACTAGGCGAACATGTACATTGCAACCTTAAACCCAGACTAAGTTGAGATTGATGGAGCTCCGTAACATGGAAGGGATTTTGCAGAAACTGCGGGTCACCTTCCAGGAGAATCTGAACAAAAGAAAAGTAATATTATCAATTTTTTTGTTTTTTTTTTCTCTGTCATGACCACTACTAGATATTGAAAAATTTGTTGAAGAAACCATAGGTTAAATTGAAAACCTTTGTGCATATCTAACAACACCTGCCCACTTTATGTCGATATCATCCTCATTTCATTTTTCACTGTGAATATGTTCCCATCAGTTTAATCCCAGTTGCTATGTTTTTCCTCAGTCCACGTGTCTCTACTTTTAGTCGCTTGAAGAAATTTAAGAAAAATATGATAACAAGCATTCTAACGATGTTAACTAGACTTAAATATTTTCTGTTTCAAAAGATTTTACTTCTATTTTAATATTTAATATTAAAGTGGCAGTCTCTCTAAAAGCGGTCCACTCGACTGCGGGGCCAAAATAATTTTCCCTTATTTTTTTGTCAGTGAAAAGGGTTTGGCACATATATTTCAAAAGGCAATTTATAATCTTCCAGTTTCTTATTTTCGCTTTGCTACGAGCCAAAATTGAATTTTGGCCGAACTGAGGTTGCCGATCGTGATCAGAAAGGTAAAATTCACCGATTTTGTGAAGCGTGCTACTTCTCCTAAAATGCCACTCGCAGAACTTCGTTTTCATAAAAATTCTAAGGTACATCCATTACTTTGACTGACCAAATATGGAAACTTTTCGGAAAATTCTAAGCTTAACAGAGAGGCTGGAAGACACCCTACTCTGAGGCCTTTGTTCACCTACTAAAATTTAGCTAACTTTGAGGAAAAAAATCTCAAAAGTTGGGTCGAAATGAAGGCTAAAAAGCACATCACAGTAAATTTCTTACCTTCATAAACCGTTCCATAAGTTCAAACCGCTGGGTATCTCCTTGGATTACACGTGACAACATATTAAAATCTGCCACAATCAGTGTATTTACACGACTATCGCTCGGGTCAAAGTTCATTTGCATAACCCTTGCACTCGGTGAAAATAAGTCTTCTGCCGTTCAGGTTCGTTTGTTGACCTTCTAAATAGTGGCAAAAAGTTTCCTTTAGTACCTGGATAAGCTGGAGATTCAGTTTTGAGGTGCAGGTTGCGTTAAAGTTGACCAATTCTCAAGATCAGACTTGCGAGATACTCCAAAAGTAATGGCTGTCACTAACCGTAGCAGTCGTCCTGATAAGTTTCTTTGGTACATTCTCCCGCAGATCGACGGAACGCTAGGAGAAGATGAAAGTAGTAAGTTTTCATTTACCGTTTTGATAACAACTGAATCCTGTCCTACTACTAGCCTAATGACGACTAGGAACTTGAGGACTATGTGCCAGAATGTTCAAAACAAAAACAACGAACTAACACTTGCCGGTTGATCTCTGAGAGGTGAGTTCGTCAAGTGTACCTGAATGAACACGACAGGCTTGAATGGAACCATGTTTTGCGATGAATGGTCTTTGCGTCTGTTTCATGCTTGATGGATGCCTTGAACATAATTGTCCTAAACTACGATTGGCATTATATAAAGGTGTTATTTAACAAATTGACGTCAGCATTTCATGCGTTTTTCCTGTTATTGATCAACTACTTTGACAATATTATGAGGAAATTAATTTTCAATAACAGGACAGACGCATTAAAAACTGACGTTAAATTGTTTTTTTGTTTGTTTTTTTTTTCGATAACAAATTGTCAAATTGTCCGCCCTCATTCTTTGACGTGTCGCACAAATTACAATTTCATGTGTCTCTTCGCTTATTGACAATGGCCCGATTTATACTGAAGACGGATCATCCGTCCAGACAGATCAGACGTCGAGAAGGATCATCCGTCGAGAAGGATCATCCGTGTAGTATTAATAGAGGAAGGACTATGAGACGAACTCTCTGTGTGTCGTGTGACTCGTCCCGTGTTTATACTGTGTTTATAGTTTATTGAAAAAAGTCACTGGCTTCTTATCACAAGGTGTAGTTTTCGTGGATAGATCGTCTTCTTCCCGCATTTATACACAACGACGGATCATCAGTCTTGACGAGTTATCCACTTTGATTCGTCTGACAAGACGGACTATCGCGATAGTTTGTCTGGACGGAAGATCCGTCTTCTTGCCCGTATTTATAAACAGACGGATTATCAGACGAGCTACCGTTTTTTGCCCAAGCTCGGCCTAGACGGATGATCCGTCTCTAGTATAAATCGGGCCAATGAAAATTAGCCAATGAGCGCGATAAGATGTCTGCAGTTCTCGTTAAAATATAAGCCAATGAGCGCGATAAGATGTCTGCAGTTCTCGTTAAAATATATATCGCATCCAGACCATCTGGGATAGAAATTCTGAACCTCAGAGTCATTCTCAACCTAACGATGTTTGAAAAAATCAAAATAGCCGAAAGAAAAACACATCTTTGATATTTCGGGAGCATTATCGTAGCTGAATTAAAAATAGGGTTAATACAGACTTTTATTATATGCTCCGAGAGCGGGCCAGATGACCCAAATCGCGCGCAGTGATTGGCTACCCGAGCGAGCCATCTTGCCCGCCCTGGACTACCCGCTGTATCCCGCAAGAAAAATTTCCTTGAAAGCCACATAATAAATCCTTTACTTCGTCTCGGTCCATAAACACGCAAGAAAAGAACTTGGCCAATATCCAGCCATCTTGACCTCGCACTTGGTCAATAACCCATATATATTCACAACAAACACTAGACAGGACTGTTTGCCCTAACAGCAATCAATCAATAAAAGCAATTAAATCCTTCTGCCTGTAGTTCAGCGCATACCACATCCCGTATTTTTCTTTTTTTTTTCCAACAGAAATTTAAAGCCTTGGCGACAGTTATATCGTTAATTGTCGAAGCTGCTCTGATGATGGCGAGCCACTGAATCAATTTATTACATGAACATTATTTCACCATGTCCAAATTTGTTGGAAATTTCAAAATGATGGCACGTGTCCTTGAGCATCGTGACATTGAATCCCATGGGTTTTAGCTAATTGCACAGAAACAAGGGGCCCTACTGCTGAAAGAGGTTGATTATTATACGCTATTTATGACCAAAACGGCTGAAAACCTTATACCCTTTGGGGCTGCACGTATCTATGTATAGCCCATATAAGGGAGTACCCCCGTGCATCCTCCTTCGAGCATGGCATGTCCCATCACTTAACTATTTGTTTCACCAGCCTGAGAAATCACAGACAAACTAGTTTTATGGCCAACAATGCTGGATCCTTCAGGAAAAAAGAAAGAGTAGTGTACTAGTCCTTTAAGCGACCAAGCCAGAAAATCGCTCTCTCAGCATCTTCTGAGTTTCTTGGCCCTATCTTTTCATTACATGAACTTTGACCCGAGCGATAGTTGTGTAAATACACTGATTGTGGCAGATTTTAATCTGTTGTCGCGTGCAATCCAAGGAGATACCCAGCGGTTTGAAGGCTGCGTAGAATGATTCGGCAGATTAAAGTGTCTAGCGACCGGTTTAGA
>JAEMPF020017109.1:0-27500 GCA_022496165.2 Catalaphyllia jardinei | reverse complement strand
GCATTGCTCAACTGCTTTATTTACTTCCAATAACAGACTATCACAAAATGGGCATATTGGTTCACTCATATTCTTTAATTCATCATGGATTACAGAATTACAAGCCATCTTATATTATTATATGAGATTACATTTTTATGTTTTCAGTGAGTAAGAGTCATCAACTTGTCACAGCTTTGGTTAATACTCTCTTCTGAAGAACTCAAAAGCTTTTCATAATAAGTGACTGATTTAGGCATCTTGATTGCTGATTGTAGATAACTTTCAAGTTAACTTCAAAGTGAAATTTTTTTTGAAAAAAATTCTTTAAAAAAATAAAAATTTAGTAAAAAATTCATAAGCAAAGTGTTGTATGCTTGTGATTGGTTGAGACAAATCATGTGACTATGGTCTTATAATAACATTGAGCAGCTGTCTTATTCATATTCTAATTTTTGAGTTTTCATGTAATTAAAAATTAATGTTGTTTTTAATATCTGAGTTAGGGGGTATAGTAAAAAAATACCAAGTCAAAGGTTAAAGAAAAAGTTGGTCTTAAGGTTTTTGTTCCAGACTGATGTCCCGGGTCTTGGTCTGGATAAAAATTGGATTTCAATATTTATTTCTTTAGTTTTTATTATTTAGTTTTTCCAGCATTTAGAAAAATTTCAGTCTTTAAAATGTAATTGAAAAAAGTGAATAATAAAAAATTAAAGATTTAGTGGTATAGAAAAATCAAAAATAAGTGGTTGGGGAAACGAGCACAAAATCAAAAATAGAAAACAATATTAAAACTGTGCTCGTAGCCCCAACTACTATACTACTGTTCAGCGCACTACCACTTGTGCTAGCGGAGCAGAAGTAAGAGATTCATGCATTATAATGACTGTATGGTTTAGCAAAACAAAAGGCTTCTTTTTTTTCGTTCAACGAAAGGTCCCCAGAGGATAGCCTTAGAAAAATGGTGTTTTTTCGCATACGTAATATCTCAAAAAGGAAGCAGACTTCAGGGAAAAAACAAGCAGAACATTGCATGACTCACGTAAACAAAACTGCATGCAAAATTTGGCGCGTTTCTGACAAAGTTGACTTTTAAGTAAAAACCTAATGCCCTTTTTCCAGCGAACCCTTCAATTAGAATATAGATGAACCAAAATCAGTGAAGTATTGACTTATTTAGCTAGAATTTTACAGAGAAGGCCCGTAATAAAACATGTTGAAATTTAAGATTGTATTTAAGAAATAGAAAACATGTACTGTGTTTCTATCAAGTTGGAAGTTTGGGAGAACGAGAAATACCATACGAACACGAGCTGCAGGCGAGTGTTTCCACAGCTTTTTCGAGTTCTCCCAAACTTTCACGAGTGTTGGTATAACTCGATAGAAACACGGAGTACATGTTTTCTAATTCTTTTAGAAAGCACCGTGACGAGAAAAAGGAAAACAACTTGTTAAAACTAATCAAAATGTAAATTCTCTTTGCTCACGCCATCACTATGTCAACAGCGCGCGCTAGTTCTGTGTCTCCATCAAGTTATACAAACACGATTTTTAACCAATCAGCGCGCGTCCTTTCTTAGGACCATTTTCTAATTGTAAATATTAATATCAGCTCTATTGAGTAAATCTCTTTTGAGTAAATTGGTATTGAAGACTAGGGAGACTGGTCTTATAATTATGTGAAAACCAAATATGGAATTATTATAATTATTATTATTAATTAAGAACTTATATAGCGCATGATCCATAAATAGATGATCTCAGGCGCTTAAAATTAACAAGACTATTTACAATATTTAAATATTATTATAACTAATCATGATTATCATAATATTTACAGTGGTAAGAAGTTAATAAATTCAATTAATAATAAGCCTTTTGAAGTAAAAATGTCTTAAGTTTTGTTTTAAAAGATTTTAAATCATTCTCTAATCTAAGTAGTTGTGATTACCTGTGATGATATTGGCCAGTCCAGGCTCCCCTCAATATGAATGATGTAACGGAGAATTATCTCTGTTGCATCATTTGTGCTCATAGTGCTACGCGGCACTACATTCATATGTCCCCTCAATATGGCTTGGGCTCAAGATTAAAATCAGCTTGCTTACTTTTCTTTCTAGAGGCAGTATCTAGACATGCTTTAATTTCTTTTTTCAGTGAGTGAGATGATGAAAGAGATGATTGATCCTACCTTACATGTAACTCAGTACTGTAGATGTTGTAGGGACTTTCTTTGTACGTGTTATATTTTTGGCACTGCTCCAGGTAGTAAACTTGATTGACAAGTTTTTCTTCCTGTATGATTCCATTGATGAATCGTAAAGGGTGTGATACTAAAGACATACAGACATTTCCAGACAGTAAGGTATGCTTAATAGGATCATGTGTATTTTGTGCACCCCTCGACGGATGTATCGGTCAATATGTCGACCGACACTTGACTAAGATATCGACCGAGATATGTCGGTTGATATGTCAATCGATAGGTCGATTGATACATCAGTCAATATGTTGGTCGACGTATTGACCGTGATTGTTTGTCCGACTATCGGCCGACATGTCGATCGATAGGCTACCGACATTGTGCAGATACTTCACTCATGCTTGTGTACGGTTGATTGTGGCCTGCGTCGCAGATGCAATTTAAGCTACTATGAGTAAACTAAAAGCAGTTGAGACACTTTTAAAGAAATGACTTTTAAAGAAATGAGCTAGTTGCCCATGACAACAACACGATATATTAGGCGAGTGTTATTCGATATATCGACCAATACATCTGTCGAGGGGTGCACAAAATACATATGACTCGCTTGATATTATGAAAGATAAACTGATTAAAAGCAATGACAACACTGAGCATACGGTTTTTGGGTTGAGGTTCGTAAAGAAAACTAGTCTATGTGCATTTGGCAAGAAAATATGCTATGATATTTGTCCGCAGACATTATCTGTTCCGAGTAGCGAGCAGTTTTCCTGGAGCGTAGCTTGAGGAATACTGTGAGCTATGAGGAACTGATAATGTACAAGGACAAATTATATCCGAGCATATTTTCGGCCAAATGGAGGGTATTGTATTTATCATCCTTCAATTCTTTTTTGCAATGCGCAGTCTTGAAAATTGTAATAGTATTAGTAGTAGAGGGGGTCGGTCTGGACGGTAGCCAATCAGAGAGCCGTATTTTTTGAATGGACTAATCAGAGAGCCGTATTTGGCCCACGTGACTTAGGTCACGTGGTCATTGACCCGCAGGGGTCTGGACCCGAGTTTGGGTGAGGGCCTAGGTCCGCTCGGTCCACATGGGAGCGAGGCTGACCGGGAGTGACGTCATCGGACCAGAAGTGTTGCCATGGCAACTGGAAGTGACGTCATGGGATTGGGCATGAGCTCAGGAAGTCGAAAACAAGGACAGACACCCATGGTAAGAGGTGAAAAAACCATTTTATTTACAGATTCATTAATAGTTCTACGTTTTGCATGTCTATATCATCATCGAGTTGGGCTGCCTGGGCTTGACTGAGATCTTCGTCCAGGGTGGTTGACTTTTTTTGGTAACCGTAGGGATACGACAGGAAGGTGTCGGGATCGACGACGCGTTTGTCAAAGACCACTCGGTATCGTTTGGTTTCTTCGACCGTTTCCAAGGTTTTGGTGTGGACATCCCGTTTGATCTTGTGGGGGTTGTGCACGGGGATGGCACGTGGTTCGTCCAGGGGTGCGGTGACCTCGTCGATGACGTTGACCTTGAGAAGGTCAAAGTTCAATTGGCTTTGTCCGCGTGCATTGAGGGTGAAACCGCGTACCTTGCATTCGACTTTACCTTGGTGGGTTTTGTATCCGTAATTCTTGGGGCCAGCGGCCGCGAATTCGACGATGTGATCGTTGGGTTTCAATTCGCTGGTGAATTCGCCGAGATGATCGCCGGTGGGTAGCGTGGGTTGACCGGGTCGCTGAGAGAAGAGGATGGAGTCGGTGTCGAAGTAGAGGACTTGTTGGGGTCGGAGTCGACTCAGTCCTTCTCGGTAGAGTTTGAGTCTGGCCCAGCAGGTGGTGAAACAAGCCACGAAGATGTTGATGTTGATCTGGATCTTTTCTTCATCGTCGACGCGCCTGTGGACCACTTCAATCATTTCGTCATTCATGACGCGTAGGTTTTGGATTTCCCGACTGTCATCGTTCAACAGCTTGTACAATTGAGCTGGCGTGGAAATGGCTTCGACTTGGCTCTTGTTACCTTGTTGCCCGTACTTGCCCCAGAAACTGTTGAGCATCATTTTGGCGAGGGAGCGTTGGCCTGGATTTTTTTTAATCTTGCTGGGATCGAGTTGGATGCCTTCCTTGATTTGGTAGTCTTGGATGTATTGTTTGCGTTTGTCGGGATCGTCCCCCACCCACTCGGGCCATCCGCTGGCTTCTTGTTTCATTTTGAGAAAGGTGTTGACGTAGGAGGAGAACAATTGATCAGATTTCTGCGGGAAGTGCCAGACTTCGTACACGTGTTGAATGACGTACCCTTGATTGACAGCTTCTTGCAATTCGGGGGTGGGCCACGTGTCTATGAGACAGCGCTCGTCGTCGGTGTGACTGCAATGGTGACTGCGTTCGGTCAGCGGTTTGGGTTGTTCTTGTTCCACGCAGGTTCGACAGAGGGGAAACGTGAGTTTTCCGCCGTGACGATAGGGTAAGACGGGATGGTACAGACCGTGGGGTGGTAGAATCTTGCATTGGACCAGACTGAAGTAACCGCTGATGTCGGTGCCTGGAGGTTGGTAGAAGATCTCGGGATGTCCCACGGGATAGAAACAGTTTTTGTTGGTCCAGGGGTAGAGTGAGGTGAAATCGAGGTAAAGGATCTTTTCTCCGTCGACGACCACGTGATACAGTTTGATGGCATTGGTGCGTCCCCCGAAAAACGCGTCTCGGGGTTGGAGTCGGGGTTGGAGTCTGGGTACGAGTCCGAAGGAATCGACGAGAGCACGCAGGGTGGCGTCGTTTTTCTTCATGGCTTGCCACTCGCATTCCCACATGACGACGACGCTGTACCCCATGGCGAAGAGAGCGTCTTCTTTGCGTCGGGTGACTTCGTAGATGTCGCGCATGGTCTGATCGTTCATTTTGTGACGCGTTTTGTCTCGTTCCGGGTAACATTTGGGACAGCCGTGCCAAAAGCAGCCGTGGAATTCGTACACGGTGTGAGTGTTGGTATCGTACCCGTCCACGTGGAAGGTCTTACCATCTTGTCGAATCACGTGTTCTCCTCCGTTGCGAGCGTGACGAATGTGACCGCCGTGGATGTGATTCAAGTAGGTCAGCCATTCCATGGCTGCGTGGGAATGGGGTTTACCTTGTCCGTGCCATCCGTGGATGGGTTCGGAGGCCAGTTGATTTTCGGGCATGTGCTTGGTGCGGTAGAAGAGATTGCAAGCGGAGGCGATGGTGAGACAACGTTCTAGGGGATTGAACCCGCTGATCTCCTCGAACTCTTGGCAAAAGACTTGACAGGCCCCTTTGAGGAACAGCACGTCGGATTCGCAATAGGCTAGGAGTTCCTTTTGAAAGTCAAAGACATAGTGGGGATCGTGTGCATCGTACCATTGTTCGAATTCTTGGGCGCGTTCGACGGACATGCCTCGAGGATCGTAGTGGGTCTTGTCGGGTAAGGGTCCCACGTAATCTTGGTGGTCGGGCGTGTTGAAGAAGTGAGGGAAGAAACCTTTTTTGTGTTCCTTGAGTCCGAAGGCTTTGGGGAAGGCGGACAGTGGCATTTGGAAGAAACACAACGAGTCTTTGAACACAATGTCTCCGTCCATGATGGACAAGGATAAGATCTTGGCTCCATTGACGAGTTGCTCGGGCACGACATATTGTTTGTAGAGATCGTCCAGGATGAGGTAAGAGTCGAACCCTTGGGAATTGTGAGCTAGGACGGTGAGTTGGGCATCGAGAGCCAGTTCCCTCAACCAATCGAGAAAGTCTCGGATGCAAGTGGTGCCTTCGAAATGATACAGTTCGTCGCTGTTGGAAGTGGCGGCGCACCCTAGATTGGGCACGTGGATACCGGTGTCTTGCATGGTTTCGCTGTCCCAGTAGACAAAGAGTTTGCTTTTGTCTTGGCGACTGGGTGTCCCGTCGACTTTTCGTTTTCGATGATAGATCAACTTTCTCCTTTCTTCCAATTGGGTGGGATTCTGGATGAAGCATCGGTGAGTGTTGAGATCGCGATATTGTTTGCAGGATGGACATTCGCTGGTACCGCACACGTGCCGCGTCTCGATTTCACGTTCTCGTAGTAGCCTGTTGCAGTGGGGGAACTTGCGTAGGACGGCACAGACGGGTTTGATCTTTGTGGTGGTATTGGCTCTTTTTCCCTCGGCGACGGAATAGACGTAATTGTTGGCCATGCACTGTCACCGAAAAATTTCCGATGGCATCAAGGGCATGTGTGACGAGCTTCTTGTCCAAGACTCTCTAAGTAATCGTGGCATTGAGTTTGACAGCAAGCGTGAGATTTCTTGCCGTTGCACGGATGATGACGAATGTCATCGGTGTTGAATTGGGTCTCGCACTCGACGCAGAAATAAACGGACCCGAGAAATCCTGGGAGAGAGTTGCATCCGTGGTTGTGTTCTCCCACTTTAATAAGTATGATCTCTTGGGGTCGGGGAGGTCCTTTGAAGATGATCTGATATTGTAGATCCACCGAGAGGACAATGAGACGGGTAGTCCGCAAGGACCTTCGGGAACGCCAGCCAGACGATGTAATGCTTGGGCTTTCTTTTCTTGCACCGGATAGCCTTGCTTGAGATTTTTGTAATCTCGGTCTTGAGTGTTTCCGTTGGCGTCGGCTAACGCTTTCGTGGTGACGATGGCGCGTGCACAACATAGTTGGTCATGGTTCTTGATTTTCACCACGCTCTTTTTGAGATCCAGTAATTTTTCCATGGCCATACGGCCTTTGTGAATCCGTTGGTTTCCAGCGCCTCGTCCTGGATCGCGAATGTGAGAAATGTGCAGGGAGAAGGAATCGTCCAATCGGAACTGTTCGTTGGAGTTCAGCATGCGTGAGATTTGTTGCATGATTTCCCGCGCCCGTAAATCGTTGTTGACCCATTCCCTGACACGCATGCGACTGGAATGGTACGAGTGTCTCAAACGATTGGAATTGATGTTGATGAGAAAATGATCGTTGGGATGGACTTCTGGATCGTTGAGGACTTGTTCTTGTATGGCGCGTTGGAGCGCTTCTTCCATTTGGCGGGGTAGAATGTGACGTTGTTGTTGCGCGGGTAAAGGTGCCCCGCCCCCGCGTTGCATCAATCGTCCCACATAGGTTCTGTGTCGGACATCTAATCGACGCACGCGTCGATCCAAGTGAGGTGTCAAGAGAAAATCGAAACCTCGTTCTACATCGTCTAGATGTTGAGCTAAGAGGGCGTTGTCTTCTTCGTCTTAGAAGTCGAATTCTGGTCTGAATTGTATCATGATGGAGAATGTGGGGTGGATGGACTTGGAGCTTTATTTAATGACACAGACGAGCCAATGAAAGACACACCACACCAAATAAGGAAAAAAACAAGCCTGAAATGAATGAGAAAAAAATAGTTTAATCACGTGTCTGATGACCTTTTTTTAACAAATGGGACGTGTGTCAATTCCCTGGTGGAATGACGCCCTGCTATTTATACCCCTTACTGTATACGAGGATATGCATGTGAGAAAAGGGATGCGTTTGAAACCACAACCCGGTTCTGAGATCAGCGCAGTGTTCCAGAGCCGACTCTAAAGAGAAACCTAAGAATTTGGTTTTTTTCACACCTTGCAGATCCCAATAATGACCGTAAACTTGCATATGTGTGAGAATGTTACCGCACACAGTGTGATGAAAACTTACACATCGTATGGGACCTATGAACCACTTTCTTTGTACTTGAGTATACAGTTCTATTTGTTCACACAAACGGCGATTGAATGGACGTTCGCGCCATTCAATTAATTCTTGACTTGCTCTGTAAGCGAGAATCTTTTCTTTTATTTCTGGCGGTAACAAAGTCCAATAGCTGTCTGTATGCTCCATCAGTTCCAATTTGGTTGGAATATTCATGATCTGTTCACAAAAATAAAAAAAATGTCATTCGCACCGATTTGATCTTTTCACTTTGTCAATGGAGTAGATTAAACCGTGACCGAGGAATCTTTTTTTCTTTTCATGGCTTTCATTGTCTATGTAGAAACCAAAGACTCTCATATGATGTTTGTTGCAGTTATCACACCTCCAGGGCTCTGGAATGCATTGGATGTGTCCTTGTCCCCATAATGTTTTCAGGCGTCCGTAGTTGTGGATCTCGCGACACAATTGTTTCATTGTATCTTTTCGTTCCTCATCGATATCGAGTTGGGCTGCTCTCAACTCGAGTATGTATTCTTTTATTTCTGGGGGTAGCATGTCCCAATAGCTTTCATGAGCATTCATCAAATACACTTTAGTCCAAACATCCATTCTACTCATGGTTTTTTATTTTGAAAAAAGATTTTTACAAAATTACTGTTTCACCATAAAAAAGATTTTACATGGTTAACTCTCGCCAAAGCTTGTTGATATCCGTGACCTAGGTAAATCTTGCATTTGTCACCGCACTCATTGACATAGACACCGAAAATTTCCAGATATTGAAATGTTTTACATTCGCAAGAGTTGACTTTACACACAATGTGACCAAGTTTCCATTTGGTTTTTAATCTTCCATATAACTGAATCTCGTGGCAAAGACTGAGCATCAAATCTTTCTTGTCTTGGTCTATGACCTCTTGTCTCGGGCGGCAACATGTCCCAGTAACTGTCATATGTTTTCATTAGCTCCATCTTCTTCTGGACATTCATTTTTTTCTTCTAAAAAGCATTTGAAAAAATTTTATTTTTACAAAATAAAAAAGTTAATTTAATTTTTTGAAAATAAAATATAAAATAATTTGTTTTTGTTTTGAAAATATTACATGAGTATGAAAAAGTTTATTACAATGTTATTTTTACAAGTGTTTATTGTCTGTTATTGACAATGTCCATGTCCACCAGAGTGGAAGTGATTCCCTCGGGATCGCTGTCAGCAAAGGGTGAGACGGAATAATCAGTGACCAGCTTATTGAATGCCAATACTAGTTGATCCGTTTTTATGTCCAACGCAGTGAAATCTGAGTTTCGTACAAACTCCTGATGGTTTAACTTATTATATAACTTGATTGCAGGTCTTAAATAATGCCTTTTTAAAATCATCAAATCCTCGTAGGCGGGACATTCCTCATTCTCTTTCTCTTGCCGCATCCACCTTTTAACCAATTTGTTGACATGCCTAATGCGTTGCCCCCATAGTTCATTCAAACTCATCTGAAACACAAAGGATTGTGTCTCAGCCACCTCACTCTCTCACATAACATGCTCAGGACAAGAGATCAACTCACCTTGACGACTTCAAACAAAGGGCTTCTCACAGCAACGGCTTCTCTTCTCTTCTGCATCTGGACACTTCGAGACTTTGAATGCGAATGAACCCGGTGGTGCGTTGGCTTATATATCCTCTGACCTGGTCTGACGTCATGTGACATCAGAGGGGGGATACCCCCCTATCCCCCCTCTTTTCTGACTAGTACCCAGTGTCTTTGGGTCGAGTGAGAGAGTATAAGAGAAGACGGGGAACAGAGCTCATTTTCACTGATGGAAGACGAGCGGTGTCTTTGGTGCAGCTACGAGCTCAACACCAAGTGTTGTGGACGTTTGTATCACTGGGGGTGTAGAGTACGACATACTTGGGTGAGACCCGCACACGATACTTTTTGTCCTCATTGTAGAACGATCAATTTAGGGGAACCCTACACGCTGCTATCGGCGTGGGATCGATATCTCAAAAGTAAAGTGTGAATGAGGTGAGTGCTTCGATGGTCTAGTGGTACAAGACGTCGCGTTGTGGCCGCGAAGACTCAGGTTTGATTCCTGGTCGGCGCAATGATTTTTATTTATTATTTTTTCAGATGGCTCGTACACATAATACGTTTGAGATGGCGAGTTGTTGTCTCTTATGCATGAGATCATTGAACGTGGAAGGGGAAAAGATGCTGTTGCTGACCTGTTGCAAGAACGGCATCCATGATGTGTGCATGCGTAACCAATTTCCAGACCCGCGCCTGTTGACTTGTCCCCAGTGTAAGGTCCGCACCGGAGTCAGGGGTGAAGTCATACGACGCGACGAGTTTTCCCCCGAGGATTCAGATAAGATTGAAGCGTGTTTCCTCAAGCATCATGTGGTACGTGCTGTTCCCATGACCACCGAAGAGATGAGTGGGTTACGTATTGCCCTCAATGTGAGTGGGTTCAAAGCCATGCGTCACGTGAGTCGTCGCGTCTTTACCCTGGCATTGGCGTTTTGGTGGCCTTTACCCAAGGAAAGGGTGTGCGAATGGGAAGATATCGCAGCGCGCCTCTCCCTGGGATTGCTATGGAATATGGTGGTCGAGATGCGCGAACGCTACAAGTTGCGCGTGGAACGCGATGGACGAGGGGATGCTTTTCACCACCTAGTAGAATACCTATTGGAAGTGGGTGTGGTGGATGACGAGGTGAGTACCCGTGATTGTATAGTGAAAACATGCAACAACAACGAAGGGGAATCTCAGGAGTGTCATGGGTTTGCTAACGTGTTTGACGAGGGGCGTTTTGGTTATCCCATGGCTTTGGGCAACCGTACCTTTCTGTACCAACGCGTGGAACCTTCCATGTACAATGAATTTGCGGCCATGATGAGGAAGATGAAGAACAAGAAAGGCAAGAAATGAACATTAAGAACATTTTTTTAATGACTCAACTTGTTTTGCTTACATGTGAGAGAAAAAATAAAACGTGTTACAATTTCAAACGTTTCTTGGCTTGCATGATTCTCTTCACGATTCGTTCGGTCATGGTTTTATTCCCGGGTAACTTGTCGATGGCTTTGATCATCTTGGTGTCGGCTTTCCACTTGTCTTGTAAATTCTTGGAACGACTGTAATCGATGTCGTGTTGTTTGGCGATCCTGTCCAATCGATTGATGCCTGGATCACCTCGTTTCAATCGCTCTTTCAAATGCGTTCCGGGTCCCACGTACTGGTAGCC
This sequence comes from Catalaphyllia jardinei, assembly GCA_022496165.2. Taxonomy (NCBI): domain Eukaryota; kingdom Metazoa; phylum Cnidaria; class Anthozoa; order Scleractinia; family Caryophylliidae; genus Catalaphyllia; species Catalaphyllia jardinei. Next base: position 16,386 of record JAEMPF020017109.1, on the reverse strand, counting down.
TGGCCAATGAAATTCGATGCCTGTCTTGCCCAACATTTTCTGAATGTCGAAACTGTAACCGCGTTGTCGTTTTCGTTTCCTTTTAGCTCCGTTTTTTGCCATACTTCAATTTCCTCTTGGTGGGATCGTCCCAACCTTCCCACAATTTTTGCGTCTCGGTTTTCTTGGCTTTCTTCAAGGGTTGCTTTCCTCCGGCTTTGGGTGTGTAACCTCCGTCGTCGTCGTCGTCGTCGTCGTCAATGAACTTGGGATCGATACCGAGGGTCTTCAGAAAACCTTTGGTGGCTCCCGACAAGGCTGCCTTTTTAAATGCTCCGCTCGGTGCACTGCCGGGTTTGGGTGGAATGGGAGGTTTGGAGGTGAGAGGGGTCTTTTTCATGCCCGAAGGACCGGGTGTGGCGGGTTATTTCTTGATCCTAGAAGGACCGGGTGTGGCGGGTTCTTTCTTGATCCTCGACGGACCAGGTGTGCCGGGTGCACCCGTTTCCTTTTTGATGATCCTCTTGAAGAGGGATTCCAAAGGACTGTCGACCATGGCTTCGTCTTCGTCTGGAGCTCCGACTCCACCGGCGGGAATGTTACCCATACGAATGCGTTTGGTCAATCGCGCTTGTTCCCGGGCCATAGGTTTGACCAGTTTGATGGCCGTGGCACTGGGAAACTTGGGATTTTTGAGGATTATGTGTTTCTCGGCGACCAAACGTCCCGCTTTGTTCAATAAGGCACTCTGGGTGATTTGTCATTTGTAATAATCTTGCAAACGTTCAAACTCTTGGGTGGGGATCATCATGACTTCCTCCGTCATGGTTCAAGACTCCGTCCGGGAAATCACCTATTTGTCGCAACGCCGTCTCGTAACAATCTTGCCAGTAATTCTTTTCTTTCTCTTTGTCTTCTGATTTTCGAGTCAGCGTCTTCAGGGTCTCCTTACCTCGTTGACAAGCCGAACACAACGTGTACGTTTCGCCGGGATCTGTTCCGTCTTTGTCTCGTCGACAATCTGAACAGAGATCCTTGAATTGAAGAGCTATATACTCCTGGTTGACGCGATGGTACATGCGTTTCCAGTAGTCGGCGCGATCGCGTTCCTTCTCTTCTCTCAGATTGGCTTCTTGCAAGAGTTTCATGAGTTGAGCCATCTTGTCGGGTTTGGGTCTGACCGGTACGACATCGATGCCTTGCAGGGGATATCCGTTACCATCTCGAGTATTCAATGACATTGTCCGTAACACTCTTTGAGTCCTCGCCAAAAACCGCTTCCCGTTTGTTGCAGGAGATACGCACGTCGTCTCTTCAAGGAATTTCTGCGCTTCCCCACCTCTCGTAGCACCTTTTTATGACGTTGAAGTCGTTGAAGCGTGCTGGGCTTGACGGGAATTTTCTTCTTGAGTAGGTTCAAGACCATCTCGCTGACGGCGTTAATCTGATCGGCATTGGCGTGTTGCAACAATTCTTCTCGTTTGTGTCGATTGGCTTGTTTGAGTACGCTGTCCAAGAAAGGAGCTTGTCGTCGTAAGCGATTCATCGTGCACTAATGCAGTGCGATTGCTTGCACGGGGTATTTTATCACCGTCTCCCTCGCATGGCAGCTCGCAAGGCTCTCTTGGCACCGTAACCGGCAGCTCCTCCGGCGGCTCCCAAAGCCACCGCTTTACCCGTGGCCATCAGGGCAGGGATGAGGGCTGCCAAGGGTAGAATCCCTTCTTTTTGACGTCTTCGTCGTCGTCGTCCTCGCCGTTGTACTCGTTTGGGCATGTTGAAACATGAATGAATAGTCTTGGCTCGTACTCCATTTTTATAGCTAGCATCATCAGGGAATGGATGAGCGATAGCCAGGGTAGAATCCCTCCTTTCTGGCGTCGTCTTCGTCGTCGTATCACTCTTCGGGGCATGTTGAGGACTGCCGAGGGTGGAATCCCTCCTTTCTGGCGTCGTCTTCGTCGTCGTATCACTCTTCGGGGCATGTTGGAAATGAAAATGTCATACCGGGGTGACGGTCCCTTTATGGTCTCGCTTGGGGGAGGAGGTGACGGGAGAGTGTCGATAATGTTTGGAATACTCGCGCGCATACTGATCGGACACGGGTGGGGTGAAATCCGTGATGGTATCGTCGAGGGTCTGCATCTTGACCAGGAACCCTTCAAATTCTTCCAAAGGTAATCCTCGAACATAAGTTTTCAATTCGATCAACGTCTTTTCGTAGGTGGTGTAGGCAAAGCGACACATGTCCACCTTGAAAGAGAATTTTTTGAAATCGTTCCATCCTTTGACGACGGTCCCAAAAGCCGTTTATCCCACGGCAATCAAACTGTTCTCGCGCACGGCGCTGACGACTACCCTGGCTGCCATGAGCAACAACGCCAATCCATTCAAAAGTCCGTGACACCACTTGTATCGATAAAACATCTGTCTTCGACACCACCACTGTTTGTGGTAATGAGCATACAAGTCATCCAAACGAATGAGCAAGTCGTCGTCGAGGAGTTGATGACGCGATCCGTTCAACAAAGTCACATGGAGAGGCATGGTTTCAGTTGCGCACACTGGTGGAATTGCGAGTCACGCTAGGACGTTGTCCGTTTTTGTAGGTCGTGGTGATCGTGTTGGTGGTGGTGATACCCGCAATGCGTCGACCCGCTGCCCTCTGTCTTTGATCTTGTAAGATTTGGGCCAATTGTTGTTCCATCTCGGCGTCGTTCAAGAGTCGATTGGTGCCTCGTCGTTGTCGTTGTCGACCTCGTCCTCTAGAAGGTCCCGCACGACCCGAAGCCGAGGAGGAATCCATATCATCATCATCATCATCTCCGCCACCGCCGCCTCCGCCACCTCCACCTCCACCGCCACCTCCACCACCTCCGCCACCTCCACCTCCGCTACCACCTCTACCACTCCCTGCACTGCTTCTTCGTCGACTGCCTGGATCACTGGGAGTCGAAGGGGTGTTTTGACGAGGAACGGTTCTGGGTTGTTTTCCACCCCTGGTGGGACGTGTGCGGGGTGTTTTATGTGCCACGACTGTTCGTTTACCTTGTGCAGCGGCGCTCAGATACCCTTGTCCGGGTGGTGTGGTGGCTCTTCCGGGTAAATTACGAGTGTTGTGTGAACCCACCCTTGCCACCGTAGCTCCTTGCGTTGGCACCGATGCTGGAGTGCTGGTGTGTACGGGTGTTCCGGCCCCGGCAGGAACAGTGTTGTTGAGAACTCCATCCGTGGCCCCGACGGTACCTGCGCCGGGAGCTATGTTGGCCAAGTATCGTTCCAGAAGATCGTCGTTGGCGTCGTATGCACCCATTTCCTCCCAGGAGTACGGTGATCGAGGCTCTGGGGGTGAAAAGGAACCAATGGGTGAAAGGTCTGAAGGTAACGCTTGAGCGATGATGTCGGGCAAAGCACCCACACCAGCGGGTGACATGGACGAAGCGCGACGCATTTTTTATCCTCACAGTCCACCGTTGATTCTCAACTCCCTTTCCACTAAGAACTGAGCCAAATCTAGTCTCGATTGAATCAAATCCGTGAAAGCCGTTTCTTTATAACGGTTCAAGAAGGTGTACACGTCGCGTCGTCCGTCACATCGTAAAATCTGTTGCATGGCCTCGTAGTCCATGTCTTCGGGTCCCATCCAACTTTTCAAGTGACATCGACAGAGGCGTAGAAATCTCGGGAACCACACCACTTCACTGCGTAACATGTTGCTTCAACTGATGACATCGTACGAATCCTTCCTCTTTTAGCAGGTGACTCAAAATGCGTTGATCGTCGCTGCTCTTGGGATGAAGATCCAACAACAAGTATCCGAAAGGGCGTTCTGTCACTCTGCGATAAGTGTCTTGCACGTCTTGCCATTGCGTGGGAAAGGCTTGGAGAAGTAAATTGCGCATTCCCAATTGATCGCGCGGGTTCTTGAAACTCACGATGTAATGAGCATTGCGAGAGATGCTCTTGGCGAATTTACCGGGTGGAAACATGTCTTGGCACAAGTACAACACGGTGATGTTTTGGTGATGAGAATGTTTGGTGAAAAGATCCAAGACGCGTTTGTCGTTGCCTCCTTCTTCCATCAGATCGTCCAAGACCAGTAATCCTCCTTTTCTCCTGGGAAACCAGACGGGTAGTAATTCAGAATCTGGAATCCCTTCGTGAAACTTGACACCGTGCTCTTTCATGCGTTTGTACCCATCTTGCCACGATCCGTAACAGTAGTAGATCCATTGGGGCGGGGTTTCGAAAAGATCCGAGTTCTCCCCCAAACAATTGAGTGGTGAAGAAGGTTTTTCCACAACCCGAAGGACCCACGATCATCATGCTGGACGGGGTGTGGAATCGAAATGCTTCACGTCGTTCCATCTCGGTGATGCTCTTCTCACCACGGAGGATTGTGAAAGCGATTTATTAATGTACCCTTGATGTACCTACGATGAAATGCATGAAGACGAGCGCGAGTTCTCAATTTGTAAATGGCTTGGCGAGTGGTCCAGTGATATCTACTGAGAATGCTGACCACTGGACGATAACTATTACAGGTCAAGATCTCTTGCAAGATGGGAATCAGTATAGTATTTTCATCTTTGAGCTTGAGACACTCCAATTTCTCCTTGCAAAGACCCAGAAACCTCGGGAACCACTTTGCTTCGCTACGCAACATATCGACATCTAAAATGAGATCATTCACGGAGGTGTTCACTTTTTAAATCGAAAAAATAGGGACTGGGCGAGGATTCGAACCTCGGACCTTTGGGTTATGAGCCCAACGCACTGACCACTGTACTACCCAGTCCATCGTCCTCTTGGGAGAATAAAAATAAAAAAGTCGACCCCGCGGGGAATCGAACCCCGATCTCTTGAGTGACAGTCGAGGATACTAACCATTGTACTACGGAGTCATCACATGTGATTTTTTATTGAATTTCAAAATAAAACATTACAACAATAAATGGCGCACGCCGCAACGAGAGGCGCACGTGTCTTGCTCACCCTCACACTTGGGATGCCAGTCGTTTCGTTGTTGTTCGATCAATGTTTTCAACATCTGACCTACTTTATGATCATTGTGCACGTAATCGTGCTTGTCGAATCGATTCAAAAACTCTTTCATGCTCTTGCCCTGCGAACGATCGATCAAGAAAAACAACGCGTAATCGCCGCAACTTTGACTGTAAATGGATTGAAGACTCTGACAGTTTTGGATCACGATCTTCCAATGACGATCCAACCACGACAGTAAAGGTTCTGTCGTCTGGTACGTCTCCAAGGGTAAAGCGTAACTGTCCAGGACTTCGCACTCGTCCCTCCACGTCCACAGAGCGATCCAATGACGACCCGGTTGACCTTGTCGATCCGTGTTGACGATGTAAGCCACGGGTCCCTCCTGATCGGGCGGAGGGTCTGGTAATCGATCGCAGGGTCTCGTGCCGTAGAAGTAGGGTTTCAGCGACGGTTGACTTTGGGCTAATTGATCCAATTGTACGTTGTTCAAAGCTACTTTTTCCATATTCTTCTTTAAACTTGGTACACGTCGTACTGCACGGTGTAGTTACTGTTGATCTCCATCAGATTTTCAAATTCAGCGTAGACGATGGCCGTCACGTTGGTCCCTTGATCGGCACCAAAATCCAACATCAATCGTATTTCTCCGCTCAGCTTGGGGTTCAACACTGGACTGTTCAAACAACCGTTGGCAGCATTCTCAAATACGAACAGGGTGCAGTGGTGACCGTAGCCCCAATCTTCAGCTCTCACCATGTTGCCTCGACTCTTGCAAAGACTTCCCGTGGCTTGGAGAAACTGTCTGTAACCTCTCATGTTCTTACTGTCATCAGTGCGGATCAATTCCAAGGGCACATAGGGATAGGTTTCACCTCTCATCATTTGTTTGATACTGGTCAGATTGTAATGCTTAAAGGAGAAAGGGTATTGGGTAGCGTCGCCATTGAAAGCCGCCGAACTGACCAATGCCACCACCACCATGTTGGGTAAGCGATTCTGGAAAGGATTGTTGATCTCGTAATGACGGGTGTTCTGTTGGATGTTGTAGGTCCTGATCTCACTTCGGACGGTGGGATAGCTCACCACTTTCTTTCCACTGTCTATGATACCCATGAGTTCTCTGTAGACCGAGGGATTGAGTCTCACTTGGCAGAGATAGAGCTTCACTTTGATATCTTCAGGATTCAACCGAAAGGTAATGGCACCTCGATATCGCATACTCCAGATATCCGGTGAATTGAAGTACATTTGAATACCGATCTGCACGTTGGGGACCAACAGTTTGCTCAGGTGGAAGACTTCGATGTTGGGTGTGAAGCACAGGACACGGGATTTTCCTCCAGCATGCTTGGCGTTTTCCAGGGCCAAGGTTCTCACGACGTGTTGGTTTTCTAAACTCATGGCTGCAAAATCGGCATGGGTTTGATCCAGTTGATTGGCCGTTAAGGCGTCCGGGAGATCGATGGCATTAAACCATCCTTGAGGCTTCAAAATGGTCTCACCGTCATCTCTGTTGTAATTCAACAAGGTTTCCAAGTAAGCCTTGTAGTGATACGTGTCGGTCTGTGGACTGATGAGCGTACCGTTGAGTCGAACATTGATCTGCTTGAAGAGAGAGTGGGCAATGTTGTTCACCAGGTAGGTGTGCTCCGCGGCTACAGTGTCTTCCCCATTGTTGGTGGTTTTCTGCAATTTCCATTCCAATTCGAAGTAACTGCGAGAAAGGTCCACGTAATCTTCTTGGGGATCGATCTGGAAATCGATGGGATTGATACCCCTGGTGAAAGGATGAATGGGCACCATCCGATAACTCGAGATGCTGACATCGGTCGGGGGGACCCGGAACAGACTCAACACGCGGTTCTTGACCGCTGCCGAACCGGCCACGGGTAAGATGTCCGTCATCGTCTTCTTCTTCTTTTTCTCCTGCGAGACAACGCTGTCCTGACCCAATCGTAGTTCAGGCGTTTTGTGCGTGAAGGGAGAAAGGTACCTCCCTTTTGTACTCTCCGTCTTCTCCCTCGTGACAAGTCACTGACGATGGGAGGTATGCGACGAACGCGTCTCGAATAGATGGGGTTCATGATCCAAAGATGTCGTCGAGTTTCTTCTTGGCTCTCTTGTTGATATCTTCCAAGGCTTTGCGCTTGATCACTCGTTTGCCAGCTTTCTTGGCACCGCGAACACCTGCTCGGACGTTTATGGGTAACCCGAGTGGCGTACCCGTTTTTAAACCTTGCCAACCACCACTCGCCGACGAAGACACCAGATCTCGAAAGAATCCGTGTCCGATTTGTTCGTCGGGTCGAAACCGAGTCAAACTACCACCTCTCATGTCTTCTTGAAATGCAGTGTCACAATGGTATTACCTTCTCCGAACTTGACCAATTCACCTGTGGTCTCTGCCACTTGCGTCTCCACAATGTCGATGACATCTTTACGTACCGTTATATATTGTATGTGAAGAGGTTCAAAGTACTGGGAACCTTTGCCTTGACGCACCAGACTCACTTCCCGCAACAGATCCGTGACTTGATTACCCACCACGCTGCTACCACCCACGTCGGAGTAGACAAACAGCGAACGCGAACTCGCTCCCACCACGGATTTGTAGGCTTTGTTGATATTCAGGAATCGCCAGTTGCAATGGACACTGAATCTGACGAATCCATCCGAAACCAACCAAAATCGAGCTTTTCCTTGATCGTCGATCACGTCGTTGATCGAATCGTACAAGACGGGGATGGTGTTTCCATTGAATTCTTGCTGAATGTTAGGTTTCAATTGATACTTTTTGCTGGTCTCATTATACCGGATCCATCCCATCAACTTGGCCAACTCCAGATTGATGATGAACCTAGGACGGTGTCCAACAGAAGTGTTGGTATCATCATTGTTGATCACCAGTTCGTCTCCTTCCCACTTGAATACGATGTAATTCTTTTTACCATTCAGGTCATATTTGGCTCCTTCTTGGGGTCCATCGTCGTTATAGATGCGACGTTGTTCGAAAAAGGTGATCATGGTCTTCATGAATCCAACACCGTCCACATTAGAGAGCATTTGCTTGAGATCCATGCAGTCGAAACTCGCTGACCCGAGGGTGACTGTGGTTCTACTATTCTTAGTCAGAAGACGTACCCATCCAGACTTGAAGAGGACTGTTTTATTCTCTTGCGAACAAGGTTTGTCACCAATCAACACACCCACGATCGAATCTGGAATGGCAATACTGGCCAAAGCCACTTTCCATCCCGAACCTTCCAATCGGATGGGATGAGGTAAACGAATCTTGAAATGATTGGCTATATTGTTGGGAAACTCGCTCTTGCTACTGTGACTGGGTAAAGTGATGTAAAAGTCACTCATACTTGAAATGCAAAGTCACGGTCGTCACACCCGACACGAAATTCACCAACGTTCCGTCGTTCTCGGCGACTTGCGTCTCGACAATGTCGATCACGTCGCTGCGCACAGGCATATATTGCACCGTGTCCGGTACAAAATCTCTCTCCTCCAAGGAGTAAGGGATCTCCCGCACCAGATCCGTGACTTGATTGCCCACGATCATACTACGCATGACATTCGAGTACAAGTACAACGGTCGATGATTGTGTCCAAACGCTCTCTCGTAAGCCCCGTCCAAATCCACAAAGACCCAATTGATGAAGACGCTCAGGTATAGGACATCGGCATCCACTTTGTAAAAGATCTCGTCTCCATTGTTGACGGGACGGACCAGATCGATGGCCTCCGGCACCACATGGGTCGGGGGCTCTTTCCTCAAATTAGGACCCAGCACACAACCCGCGCGTCCGTCCTGCAAGGTTCCCATTTTCACCCAACCCATGACCTTCGCCAATTCCAATCCGATGCTGAACTTGGGATAACGCGGCTTATTGTTGACCTGGATCGTCGTGCAGGTCCGCGAATTGTCGAGGCTGGCTTCCCCGTCCTGGGCGCGATTCATCACCGTGTACGTCCATTGGTTAGGATATCCTTTCTTGTGATATCGTAGATCCGACACAGTTTGGTCGTTCAATGCCCATAGATATCGATCCCGTACGACATTGAAAAAGTCCGTGCCGGTCTTGGGAGGGGTTGCAAAATCGGTCACCTTCACTTCCACCCTCTCGTGCGCATAGACTCCCGCCTGTGGATCCGACAACTCTTCCCAGTCCATACGAAACAGGAACGGATCGTCCAACTTGATCCTTCGAGGGGCTTCGGGTAAAAACACACTGGTGACGCCCACTCTCCATCCCAGTTCCTTGAACTGTAACGGGTAAGGCATACGGTTCTTGAAATGGCCGGGTGTATTGGCTGGGAATTCCAACGTGCTGGCATGACTCAACAATTGCACGTAAAAGTCTTTCATGATTGCAACGCGCGTTTCTCGACCCAAGTGTCGTACTTGTCTGGCCAACCTTTCCAACGCACCAACACTTTATCCCCTTTACGTTTGACGATTTTTTCCACCCTGAAGAGATCGTCATCCTTCACCGTGACTTTTTGCAAATCCTCCGCGTAAAAGGTTCCCTCCACGGGCGTCCGTCCCACTCCTTGATCTTGTAGGTGGGCACGATGCCCGCCACGACTCGACTCACCACGAACACTTCTTTCGTCCAACCGGGTAAATACCCCTTTTTGAACGTTCGGTACTTTTTGTTCAATCGCACGCGATCACCCGCTTTCAGTTTGGCCGGAGTCCGTTGATCCTGCAGACGTTGAGCATACAGATTCTTCCACACTTGTTCCTCGTTCTGTTTCGTCACCTTGACGGGCGCCATCTTGATACTCCGATGGTACGAGCGATTATAGCCCATGACCAAGTCTTTCAACGCTGGTAAATAACTCAACGTGTTCTTCACGGTGAAATAACGATACATGCGTTGTTTCAATGTACGATTAAATCGTTCAATCACACTGGCTTTCGTATCGCCGCTGGTAGAAAAATGACCAATGTCTTTACGTTTCATCAAAGCTTGAAAGGTCTTGTTGTAGAATTCCTTCCCATCATCCGTCTGCAATCGACGGGGAACACGACCGTCACTGCGTTTCAGGATCTTCTCGAAAGCCACCGTCACGTCCTTCCCGGTCTTGGACTTGACGGGTTCCACCCAAGCGTACTTGGACAACACGTCCACCACCGTCAACAAATAACGATGCCCTCGATTGGATTTGGCAATGTTTCCCACCTCGATGAGATCCGCCACCCACTTTTCGTCCATGCCAAACACCAACACGGGCAGAGTACGAAAACGGCGTCTCGTTGGTTTGTGAAGCGTGTAGCCCAAATCGGCTTCCAACTTTTCGCGGACTTTGTTCGCCGATAACTTATGCGACTTGGCAAATCGTTCCACGCCTCCCAGACTCCCTGCCACGCTGGGATCTCGGTACCAAGACAAGACCTTGGCATAACGATCCACCTTCTTCTTCTTCCTCTTCATAATAGACTCAAACGCACCAGGCAATCCCGGAAGAGGTCGGGATGATTTTTACGAATGAGTGTGAACCATCCAGATGAAAAGGGTTGCTTCTTCAACCACAATATAAACACCACAAAACGCCCCACATTTTCTTCCACGTGCGTGGCCAAAAACACCGCACACGGGTCATCGCTCAAAAAGGCAGGAATGGGAGTCGAACCGTATTTATCGTACACACTCTCGCAACGCGCGCACAGAGCGTTCCATTCAGTCAAGTCAGACATGATTCTCAAAATAACTTTTATTGATCGATACATCACCCTTTTAATCAGAATCGGACCCTTCACATTTGATGGGGTTTCCCTTACATCAGACTCCTCGTCCAATTCTTCAAAAACGTACAACTTATAATATTTACATTCTTTCCGACAACACTCATCCCCGTGCGGTCTCCACTTCAAAGCTCGACTGCTATCGTCCTGGACGTAAAACGCCACTCTCATGTTTTCCTTACAATCACTGCAAAGTTCACGCTCGTTGGCTTCGAGAGCATCGAAGAAGAACCGATCCTTCCAGTCCGAGACCTCCCGTCCGAGTCGAAGCGCCAGATCCACCACGTGTTCGCACACATCTCGGTACGGCCCAAATTCACTGGACGTTTCAGATGGGCACTCAATCTCTCGGTCAAATCACGCGCATACGTAGCAGGGGCCACCAATCTCCGGATCTCTTGACGCATCATGAACGTCAACGGCTCGGTGCTCAACAGACAATCACCCTCTTCCAAGGTCTCGGGAGGACACGACAAGGGTTGAAACAAGATCTTGTCCAACCCCTCGACGTAACTCATCAAGCACCAGTTACGAGTGAACAGGTAGGCGTACTGTCGAGTTTTCAACAAAGGTAGAATCTGTCGTTCTCACTCGGGACGTTTCCCCAACAATTCGTCCACCGTCCATTCCCACTCCGGTCGCTGATAGAACAAAAAGTCAAACAAGAACAGTTCTCAGGGATCATCCAAACCATCCAAGGGCGTGACCTTCCATCCACAAGCGAACTCGATCAAACTACTAATCTCGTTACTATTACTGTACAACACTCTCTTCGTCGTCGTCATCGCGAATACAATAACAAAAAAAATGATTCACAAAAGATATTTATATACATGCATGACCCTATTTCTGATTGGTGTATACGACATGTCCTTATAAGGACCTACAAAGTCACCATTGGTCAGGAGAAAATAAGCACGTGCACCATCACGCGCATCCCACGCCTGAATCCACCCCTGGATCACTCGACACCCAAAGTTGATTGTTCATCTCTTTCATAAACACATCCACCGTCGCTTCCTCGTCTTCTTTCTCCCTATACACTTTCCAACCAGCTCGATAAGCATCCGCCAATCGACTCACATCAGCAGGATCGTTTTCGTGCTCTTCACTAAACTTCAAGACAGCTTTGGCCAGGACCGCTCTGTACCTGTTCATTTTACACCCCAGCACCGACACTTCTTCCATCAAGATGGTATCGATGATTCGTTGTAACAGCAAATACAAGAAATCAGGTTTCTCCTCCTTCTCCTCCACAGTCTTTACAGGTTCGTTCCGAGGCACTTCCATCTCTTCACCGCCGATCATCGTCGTCAAAGTGTGTACGCATCAACTCGCACGTTCACCTTTATACAATTCCTTCTTGCCCTTATTTGGTTATAAACACACCTCATTGGTCAGAATCATTTTGACCTTATTTGGTCATAAACACAGCTCATTGGTCAGATTTGTTTTTCCAGGCGTGATCGGAAAAGTACGACTGCTCACGTGATACTCAACCTACATAAAGCGCCACACTCACCGTGTCGTCACTTCATTTTCCTCTGTCACCATGAACGAGTGCAGCGTTGAAGAACAAGAATCTCCCACACGGTACATGTTACCGGAAGGTCAATTAGGACAAATGGTGGACCCACCAACCGACACGCCCGCCAAGAAAAAAAAAAGGAGGAGGACACATGTGAAGGCGTGGTCGATTATTCACTGAACGATCATTCGCCAGCCAGGTATCCCACCTTCAATCAGAAGAGAAAGAATAAGAACAAGAAGAAGAAGAAGGACAAGAAGAACAAGAAGCTCAAGTCAGGTAAATCCGTGCACTTTCATTCCACCGTCACATTGAAAACCGTCTTTCGCAAACTCCAAGATCAACTCGAAGAAATCAATTTAGTCCACGAAGAGGAATGTGCCTCACGCGTCACTGCCTTCGCCTTGAAACGAACCAGTCAGAAAGAAACTTTAAAATACCTGCACCAATATCGTCCCCTCACACCCAAACGTAAACCCGTACTCAAACACATACAAGATACATTGCAAAGAGAAAATGGTAACCAGTCTTCTTTCGATTCTCCTCCACAGACCCCGTCGAAGAATTCGACCCCGATGAATTCCTGCAAACCCTCTCCAAGCTGAAACAAGAAAAACCCGAAGAACCCACCTACAGAAATCCTTCACCACCCGACACACCCCTCTTGTATCCTTGCCCGGTTCATCCCAGCCAAGCTTTGGAGCCAAGAGAAACCGACACCCAGTGGGGTCATTGGGAATACTTCAAGTGTCCCGTCCAAGGTTGTTTTGTCGTGTGCGGCGCCAACGACGTAGAGCCATACCTAGACTCAGCCCAACGACAACTCTACGAGAAATACCGACAACTGCCCCTGGACAAGATGAAGTGCTACTGTTGCAACCCGTTGGCCATGACCATGTCCCATTCCGAAAGGAACCCCAATCGGCTCTTCTTGAAATGCTCCAAGTGATTATGCGATTTTTTCCAGTGGGTCGACGAATACCCCACAGGAAAAAGACGCCTCTGGTTAGAAGCCGACAAGTTCATTCCACTCTTCGATGGTAGAGTAATCAAACGCAGCGTCCAAGATGTCCTCAAAGAAACCCCCCTCCAGAAAGGGGTGCGTCAAAGCATCGACCGACACATGGGTCCCTTCGAAGGCAATTGGCACCCTGAAGACATCACCCCCAAAGAAAAACTGCAGTTGGAAAAAAGGGGACTGGTCACACCCAAGTTCAATGACGTGGTCCGTGATGCAGTGCAAAGAGAAGTCGAATGGTACATGAGCAAGTGACGTGTCAAGCATTCATTGGTTCACTCCCTTTTAATATAGAGACATTCGTTTTCAAAACCAAGTCATTTCAAACATGGAGGTGATACAGGACAATCTCTGCTTCATTCTCGACTTAGAAGGGTTCTTCATCAACAAAACGTTTCATGCCAGAGAATTGGGTTACTACACTTGGAACGGAGAACATGGACGCCATGCTTTCTTCATCCCCATCCCCTACAAGACTTTAAACGAGCAAGACCAACGAACCGTCCATTTTGTCTGCCGCAACATCCACGGACTCACTTACCAACCCAGCCGACAAGAACGTTTTCAAGACCCTCACGTGATACCCAAATTGGTCAAGGACTATCACGACATGTACACGGAATGCAGTCAAGGCAAGAGAACCGTTGTAGGCTACAAGGGAGGTCACGTGGAAAAAGACTTGTTACAAACACTGAACTTACCTTCGCTCGATCTAGAAACATTAGGTTGTCCCAAATACAATGTCTTAAGAAACCAGTTTCATTCTCTGTCACCCAATTGCGGTTTCCATCGCGATGAACAAGTACATCATTGTCCTGTCACTGAATGTCACGCCTTTTGGCTATGGTACCAATCCTTGTGTCATTAAAATTAAAATGGTTCATCCTGTGTGATCATTGACTTTTGACAGAGGTGGTGGGGTTCGACCCCGAAGGGGAACCCCAATGAAAAAAAATTAAAATTTACCGAATTCCCTCAGCAGTTCCAAATCAGGAAGACGACTCTCCATCTCTTCCTTGACCCTCTGCCTCCCCACGCTATTGCCATACTGGTCATGGGTGCTGACCAGCATGCCCCGACACTGTTGCAACTTCCGGATCACCCTCAATATCAGATCCATCCTTCTTTTCATGAGGCGGCGAACGGTGTCCCTGGTGGCACGACGTCTCTTCGTCTGCACCCGTTCCCACTCGTCACTTATTTTCTCAATGTTGTCATCTATGTCATGCAAGATGGCTTCATAACTGCGCGTGGCAGGCATGACGGCGCTCTAGACCAGTGTAATACTGCGAGTGACGAAACCCCACACTCGCCTCCTTTATGTCTAACATCTCCACCAATCACAAGTCTCCTTTTCCGTGACGTCAGAAAAGAGGGGGGATAGGGGGTTTCCCCCTCTCGTGACGTCAACAAAAAACACGTGACACCCCCTACTTAAGAGTGAGTGCTCATCTCCCCCTCTCATCATTCATGATGGCTTGCAGACAAAGTCTACGTTTGCTAGGGATGGGACCCGAACTACCACCCTTCCAAGACAAATGCTTCATCTGTCAATTGGATCTAGACATTGCCTCCGTCACGCGTTGTCACGTGATGCCCTGCTGTGGGAAACTCCTCCACAAACGCTGTTTCCGAAAAGCCTACGAAAACAGTTTTCAATGCGGACATTGTCGACTCACGACCAACGAAGACAGTAACAGCACAGAAAGCACCCACGAGGAACTCCAAGCCAATGAAAGCCTGGACGAATCCGACGAAAACCCCGTTTGGGTCACACCCCCGGAACTACAAGGCCCCACCCAAATCGAAAGGGCCAGAACCGCCATCGCCGAGCTCAGGAACAGTGCCGTCGCCCACCGACTTCATGATCCGAGCACTCCCTCGTGGGATCGTCTACCACACCCCATCGATCCCATGGTCTGGTACCTCATGTGGATCAACCTCGATTGGTTCGTCTCCACCAATCCTCACGGACCACGCCCACTCTTCATTCACGCTGCCATTTACACACCCGTCGAACCCGTGCAAAGGATCAGAAAAACCATTTATCAACTCATCAATCAAAGCATCCCCGGCGAAGTCAGACCCTGTCTCCAATCCGTCCATTACAGAATTCGATTCCATCACATCGAAGAGCACGTACGAAGGCAACCAGCCTACTTCGCCTATCCTACAATCCCGACGAGGTCACTGTCACGCACATCCGCTTCACACGGTACTGGTCTCCTCCACTGCACCCAGAAGATTATCCCTACACCACAGACACTCAACCCACGCCTCCATCCAGCCCACGACGAGGATGTTGTCCAAGGACTCTGTGTTTGTTTTTTCATGTAACCCAAAACAAAATCTGTAAACAAAATGGTTTTTTCCCCTCTTACCATGGGTGTCTGTCCTTATTTTCGACTTCCTGAGCTCATGCCCGATCACATGACATCACTTCCGTTTTTGATGACGTCACTTCCGGTTTCCAATGAGGGTACTTTCGGTTGCCATGGCAACACTTCCGTGCCGATGACGTCACTTCCGGTCAGCCTCGCTCCCATGTGGACCGAGCGGACCTAGGCCCTCACCCAAACTCGGGTCCAGATCCCTGCGGGTCAAAGACCACGTGACCTAAGTCACGTGGGCCAAATACGGCTCTCTGATTAGTCCATTCAAAAAATACGGCTCTCTGATTGGCTACCGTCCAGACCGACCCCCTCTACTACTAGTATTATTTCAGGTGAAACAAGGGCGGTCATTAGGATGTAAAGTGCAAACACTTGTCAGAACTTCGGCAAGCATTCTGTGTTTTGCGAAACTTCTGACAATGTTGAAAAGTCTTTTGCAATCCTTGGGTGATCATTGATTGTTAGTCTTTGAGTGATCAATGGAACTTGTTAGAAAGGTTTTGTTTCATTGCCAGAGGTTTTTGAAAATGTTCAGGTGATATTTGTAAATTACATAGTTATACCTTCAGAAGTGTTGGAAAAGATCTAGTTAATATAAAGTATTACCTTTGAAAGGCTTTGGGTTGACTTCCACCACCTTATTGATACCTGAGATGATTCAGTGGCAGTAGTCTTGTCTAGTGTTTTTGTACTAATTTTG
>JAEMPF020017108.1:21204-33491 GCA_022496165.2 Catalaphyllia jardinei | reverse complement strand
ATGGAATAATTGTTAATTATTAATTATTGATATCTTTAAGGGGATTATGTTGAAATTATCTGGTTTTTTTGTTTTGTTGATATTAATCTCTTACATTAAGAACTTTTTGTAACTGTTTAGAGCATTGCTCAGGGTGTGTTTTAGCCACGCCTGTCTTCAGGATTTGTATTGTTAAAATCTAAATGAAAGGCTGATCGAACAGCTAAGGTAAATCTTAATGCCCAATATTTCAGTTAGGCAGAACTAACCTTCTTCAGAGGCTACACTGAAGCTAACTAAAAATGGAAATAAACGGTTAGAATATTTAAAAATGACACGGAAAATTTGTGACATAATTGGTTAATAAAAATAGAAAAACACGGTAAAAGCGAAGGTTACAAGTGGGTTATAAAAATATAGAAGTATAAACGGATGAATTTCGTCACGCTTGTTCATCCCAGAGGGTTCAAGTGTCTTCCCCTTGTAGTCTTCCTCTCTTGCCTTACGGATAGCGTCTCTATTTGAATTAATAAGTTCAAGAGGAATCAGTTCTAGGTTGTTCAGTGAATGGCCAGGGAGAGTGAAGTGATCAGAAACGGCGGTGGGTTGATCGATGTCACGTTGTGTGATGGCTTTCTCTACCGCGCGTCGCTATTCTCCAAACCTATCACTAAGGCGACGTTTAGTTTCCCCTATGTATTGGATCCTGCATTTGCTGCATTGTATCATGTATACGAGGTTAGAAGAAGAGCAGGTGATGTGATACCTTTATTCTAGCCAAGGACTGGTACAGGAGAGAATTCCTGTAAGGACAGTCCAGTATTAAAAAGTGACGAGTATAAACCACTGCCCTTTTGGAGCTGGCATGGCTTCTGTGACCTGTACAAATAAATTAATTTCATCTATTTCACACCAGTTTTTCATGACACTGTTATAATTTTAATTATACAGATCTATTACATTAAGTTGTGGTTTTCCAACTCTAAGATATGTTTAAATGCATGTACTTTGTACTTCACGGGTTTTCTTCAATTCCATAAATAACATAATTTCCAACTACAAACCTAAAATATGAAAGAATCTGAATCAGGCAAACTGTTCTTTGCCTTTGTAGGGCTTCCCTGTATGGTGCTATTCTGCTGTCATTTGTTGTAATGGATCTTAAAAGAAAATCAAACAGCCCAGGGGCATTCTCCTCGCGAATTCCCTAATCATAACTGGATCATACAGTTTGCAGTCATAGTATCGGAACAAAGCAGTCAAGCACTGAGTGACCAGCTGGTCAAAGGTGATGTCTACAAAACAAACAAAGGTAATAGTTATTTTGTGTACAAAATATGCTTAAATATCTATCTCTCACCTCAAATATTTCCAAATTGTGCTTTTTAATTTGAGCTCTAGCTACAAAATTGTTGTAAGTTACGAGGGAACACATATTCAGACTGCCAAAAAATATGTTTGAGGATAGAATTTACAGAAATTTTTATTTTTCTGTGCCTTGCTTTAGGTTAAGTTACTCACTGTTTTCCATTACAGTTTAGTATGAGCCTGACCATTTTGTAAAGCAAAATGCATCAATTTTATACAAAAATTGTGCTTGGTAGTGTACCTGAAGATGAACATGTACTTTCCTTGTTTTCCAACTGTCTCAAATTGATTGGAATTCTTTGAAGAAGTGCCCTAGGAAGATACACACGAAGACAATTATTCCTGGACTTTTTTCATGATTGTTGCACTGTTTGATATGAATAAAATTGTACTTTTTTATTAGCATACCTCTTTATTGTTGGGTGTGTGTGTGTTCTGGTTGAGGTGGAGGTAGTGCTGTTAGTCTGTTTCTGAAAGAAGAGAAGTTTCATAGCCAAACAATATTATTGACTGGTTCTTAAAATATTTTTGTCCTGACCCTTGGAGTCATGAGGTAAAAAAAATTAATAATCAAATTTGTATAGCGCTAATTGTATAAAATATTCATAAGCACTTTACATTTTAAAATATAGAATTACAAAAATAGCATAATAATAAAAAAGGGAATAAAAATAGAAAACGCAGTACAAAGGTTTTGTTTTATGTAACACCAAATAAATAAATAAAATGTATTTTTTTTAATTTTTAATATATTTATTAATTACAATTTATGTAATAATTTTCATATCCCCTTAGTATATAGTAAGACTTAATTTTTTGGATAAAAATTAAATGAGGAAGAGAATAAACATTTGTACACTGACCTTTGGAGGAATGTAATCAGACTCCTTTGATAAGATATTGTCTGCTATCGTAGCGCATTTATTACACCAGCGTATCCCTGGCCGATAATTTAGGGTGTTAACCCCTAACCTATCAAATAGATAGTAAAATCTCTTCGGTATGTTTCTTTTAGACAGTTGCGTGGAGTGTTCAAGAAATGGAGAGGAATAATACTCGTTTGCTTCACGGCTTGCTCTCATCCAGTGCCGAGCACAGGCACAACAATTTAAATATCCGTTTACAAATCGGGCATTGGCCTCGTCAAACCGCCTCAGGGGACCTTGGCATTCTCCCCCAGTTCTCGCTCTCTTTAAAAAAACAACAAATCCGGTCTGTGGGCTTTCCATAACACCCCAGCAACAAGAAAGTAAACGTAACTCATAGCAACCCCACGTAACTTATCTCTCCGATGGACGATCGATAAAGCTCGCGCAAAAATCTATCGTGTTCCCGCACTTTTTTTCACCTTTTGTACATACTTTAAACACTTTTGTACAAAACGGTGTGAAAAGACCTATTTTCGACTGACCTCCTCTGAAAACGTCAAGCTCCCGTTTTCAGTTAAACGTTTTTTTTTTTTACAAAACACCGGGGTCTATACGAGAATTTTTGAAAACGCCGCCATTTTCATAAGGATTGTTGTGGTACTTAGGCCGCGCGCAATCACTCGAACGAACCAAAAAGTTGTGTTCCATTTACATCCCAACCGGAATTTCCGGAATTTTTTGGTAAATGGAAAACGCCCACAAGCACTATTTTTTCCACTCAACGATGCATAAATAGCTTTGGCATTTCCCACTCAAAGATGGGCAGCCCAACTTGTTTCAATGAATGATCATGAAAGTACTTAAACAAAAAAGTTACAGTGTAAGTGATGTGAATTCCGTGTCAAAAATTTGCACCTCGTTATCATCTATGGTGTCTCTTAAAAATCAAAAGTATGATAAAATATGACTGACACAAGCACTGGTTTTTCCATTCGACGATGGATAAATAGCTTTGCATTTCCCACTCTAAGATGACACAACAGCGCTCCTAGCTCACTTTTTCAAATAGTCGCCTTTTGGCGACCTTCAATTGTAAAATGGTGGCCATAAAAAAATTTAGTCGCCAAAAGAAAACCTGAAGGGGAGGACACTTTATGGCATATTAACCGAACGGCTAATGCGCCGAACGGCACGTTTTCAACACTTCACTTTGAAAACTTCAAGTTTACGCATTCATGTCAGGTTTCTGAACGACGAGAGGGGGAAAAGAGAAAGACACTTGATGCCGCCGCTTGTACTCTTGATTAAATTCGCCCTATTATTGATAATTTTTCAAGTAAGTTTCTCTTTTAATCTGTTGGTCGCCAACAAAAAAGTTAAGTGATGAGAATTCCATGTAAAAATTTACACCTTGTTATCATCTATGGTGCCTCTTATCAACAGTATGATCTAATATCACTGACACAAGCACTACTTTGTCCACTCAACGATGGATAAATAACTTTAGGATTTCCCGCTCAAAGATGGGTAGCCCAACTTGTGTCAATGGATGACCATGAAAGTACTTAAACAAAAAAGGTAAGTAATGTGAATTCCATGTCAAAACTTGCACCTTGTTATCATCTATGGTGTCTTTTAAGAATCAACAGTATGATCTACTATCACTGATACAAGCACTGTTTTTTTTCCACTCAATGATGGATAAATAGCTTTGGCATTTCTCACTCAAAGATGGGCAGTCAGACTTGTGTCAATGAATGCCGACATGAGTATTGAAATGAAAAGTAATAATAAACATACATGTGAACATGTGAAAAAAGTAATCTAACCTGAAATCAGTTGCAAAGCCGGTGACATCCTCCCTTTGCTTCACCAAAGCAATCTAACTGCTGCTAACTTCACCAAAGCAATCTAACTGCATCCTTGATAAAAGTAAATAAGATTGTCAAAGTTGTGAACATTATGTACTTACCACGACAAGTCAAGTAAACACCCACTTTCATCACAATAATGTGAACATTAAACTTTGATTGACATTGGAAGGTTCACAGTAAGGTTTTTAACCATTAGTACATGTATTATGTACATGTAGTTATTAAGGACAGTGATCTGGAAATAGAGAAGGGTCAAGCAGGACTTCCCTAGACTCAATAGCTATAGACACTCTATTATTGGAACGTACATGGAATTTTTTTTATTTTTTAAAAATTGTATAAACAGTTGTAATAGTAGTAGTATTAGTTTGACATTTCCTAATAAAAATTATCAAAATCCCCACCCCCAGGCGAAAAAGAATTGTCAAAATTAGCAGAAACAAATGGTTTACTCCCCTTATACTCTATAAATTTGAAAGATAAAATGCACGATGTCCGATCAAAATCCCCACCCTTGGGATATACGCCACAGTCAAATTCCCGTGGGTTGCCCGACCCTTCTGGACCCCTCAATTTTTTCGGTGAAATTATAAAGTTATACACAATACGTGTGCTACATACCTCAGTACAGCCACCGCTTCTTTCGCACTTTAGTTTCCTTCGATTCAGCGTTCAGCTCGAAAGGACGTGTTCCCCTTCACGCAACGCATTTCCAAGTTCTCGTTTAGTATTTCCGAGGGGAATCAGGAACCTTCTAGAGATCAGCTACTCGGACAATTTCCGCAAAACGTGTCGTTTTCAAGTTGCAAGGACTCCCGCGATTTTGTTTTCCGCCATCTTACTGTTTCCGCTGACCAGTACCAATGAGGGGCGTTGCTAGCAGCCAAGTGCAAAATGTTTCTGGTGTTTCAATCGCAAAATGTAATACCTTTGTGGGAAAACAGCGTAGTAAAATGGTGTTGGAAACCGGATTATGAGCTTCACCCTCGAAAGATGGATGGTGAGGTTGCATGTGCAGTAATATAATCCAGCTAAAACTTTAGAGATGTCATTTAACCGTCCTATATGTTCTGGGCATTTGGGATCTGAAAGCAGGGTGAGTGGGGTAGGGTGTCTCACAGCACGTAAGTCTTCAGTGCCTTAATTACAGTGTGATGTTAGGTATTGTTAAAAATACGATGGTAATAGGCACAACGTAAACAAAAGACAAAAAAAAACAGCATAAACAAATGCAAATTAGTTTTATTACTTCTAAAGATCGATCTACTCTAGTACAATGAATGTTGATATTAAACTGAATACAAAGTTTACGAATCACTATTTAGATTACAATGCTTGCTTCTTAAGACTTATTTCATCCCAACCAAACTTCATGGGGAAACAAATTTAATGTTCAGTCGATAACACACTTGTTTAATTATCAACTTAATGCTTTAAGAGGAAACAACTATCAAACACAGTTGATAGTTGATTGTCCAGTTGATACCAAACTTGTTTAACTATCAACTATATACTTGAAGAGCAAACAAATATCAAACACAATTAATGGCCAGTTTATACTTACTTTAAAAACAGCAACTCTTAATTTAAACATCCAAAAGTTATATTTGCTTTGACCAAGAGGAAACTGTATTAACTGAAGTTATGAAATTTCATATCACACAGGTAACAATGTCCTTGAAACTTTTTCTACCCTCCTGTCCTTGCCCCACTTGTAAGGCTCAAGTCAGCTTAAAGCCTGACCACTAAAAATGCCTTGTCACTGGCTGTTAAGGTGTGGCTCATGGACACCTGAACATCACTACTAGGAGTATGTGAGTGAAAATCATGTGAAGAGTATGTGAAAAGCATGTGAAAAACAGAAACCATGTGAAATAAAAGTTGGAAATACTACAGCAGAGATTCACATGCATGTGAATTTTCAGAATGCATGTGAAAATTATTCTGAAACTTTTTCTATACATGTGAATTTTTTTTCACACATGTGAAACAATTTGTCCTTGCATGTGAAATTCTTTTGTGCATATGAATTTTTTTCACATGTATGAAACAATTCTGTGGTGTATGAGAAATGTTTTCACACATGTGAAACAATTTTGTCCTGCTTTTGAAATTTTCTTCACATATGAAACAATCTTATTATGCATGTGAAATTTTTCCATGCAAGCCAAGCCAAGAATTATACATATGACTCCACATGGAAATAATGTAAACAAACACAAAAGTAATTTTTTACTTTGTAGGTGTTCTAAAATGTCTAGCTATTGTGCTCTCAGGTCTCTACACACTGATCGCATTTTCTGAAGAATGTAATGTACTGTGCCCTTGTGAAAATCCTAACAGGATCTTCAAGGATGTTATAGATCTTCAAGGAACTGCCAAAGATCCTTAAAGATTAGGAAGTAAAGTATTAAACTAACACGACGCGTCAGAATCTAAAACCATGCTGCTAATAAATAGAAACAATTCGAGCTCATGCTTTTGCTGTTAAATTCTTTGCTTCTTTTGCTGTTAAATTCTGGGTAGTTAATCCGCTCTTTGGAAGCGAAGTGAAATCATTTTCAAAACGTTAAGACAGGGATTTTTATTGAAACTATCCTGGCGGCCTTTTTGAAATTGATAACAATAAATAAAGAATAAGGGTAAAATGGTACCAAAGAAATTTCACTTCAAAATCTCTAATCACTGATTCCTATCATAAACCAGATGGCACAATTATAAATACCAGCAATGTGGATATTAAGGCAGCAACTGTTTATCTCCAGACAGTCTCGTGTCTTCATCATATGCATGACTACTGTACATCATTTATGCTTCCTCCTTCTCATATTTAAAGGTCAAATATTTTGCACCTCTGTAGTAGTAGAATAGCTTGGGATAACTATGCGTCTCTGCAAATTACTTGCGGCTAAATACAGGAATCGATCCGAATTCTTATTGGACGAGTGAACAATGGACTCTTTTTAGCACGTCGTTCGGAATACCGCTGAGACATCAGTAATCAATCGCTTGCTTCGAGTAGAGCTATAGAGATCCATCTTCGTACAAAATTAGAAATATATCTGCAGATCGAAATTAAGGAAAGACGATAATGGACTTTTGAATGAACTTTGAAATAACGATTTCAGGCAAAGAATCAGATAAGCGGTTCTATTCTCATGTAAATAAGTCGCAGCTTGGCGGAAAACTTATCTTGAAAATCGATTCATGTTATTAGCGACGAAAGGGTCAAAGGCGTCACATTGGACGAGGGAATAATGTGCTATTTTGCAGACAATATCTGAGCTCAGCTAACATCATACCCAGTATAGTAATACAGTAACTGTGTAATGTCATACATGCTTCCGATATATATAAACAGATACAAGGCCGACGGATATGTGACGGTCCGTTCAGGGAAATGTGATCACTAAATACAAGTACTTGTAAAGGATGTATGGAATACATTTTTGCCATATATCATTTAACTACGTACTTTAAAAGTAATCGAATAAATATAACCATTTCATACTTTTTTAAAACGGTGTAGGAAAGAAAGCTTTGTAGTTTTAGTCACGCAATATTACGCAGGAGTCCGGCTGGGTCTAAGCGTGGATACTAAGCTAAAGCAGGAGAAGCGCGCCAAATTCGTATGCGCTTATCTTCTTTCCAAAAGTCATAATTCGTGCACAAGTCACTGTAAATAAAGACAAGTTCATTTCAGCCATTGTTCTCTCGTCCAGTGCAAGGTCGGATCAATTCCTGTTTATAGCCTTTGACCCTTTCGTCGCAAATAGCAGGAATCGATCCGACAACAATTAAATATGATCATATGACTTAAAACTAATTATAGGTGAGCATCGATTTTCAAGTTTTGCGCCAAGCTGCGGCTTATTGAAGTCTTATAAAGGAAAAAAACTGTTCATCTCATTCTTTACGGGGAATTGTTACTTCAAGGTCAATTCAAGAGCCCATTATAGTCTTTCCTTAGTTTCGATCTGCAGATATATTTCCAATTTATTTTGTACGAAGATGATCTACTCTACTACTTTTCTGGAAGCAGACGATCGATTACTGATGTCCCAGCGGTATTCCGAACGACGTGCTAAGAGAGTCCATTGTTCACTCGCCCAATGAGAAGTCGGATCGATTTCTGTATTTAGCCGCAAGTCTGCAAATTACGAGCCGCCATATTGGATTTGAAAGCTGCCAGACCCTGGGAATGAGTGATATAACCCACTATGCAATGCTCTGAAATGCGCGGTTGATTTCAACGGTCAACCGATTACAGTAAACATGTGTGAAGGAAAATTAAAAGAAAAGCCAAGGAATGCATGATGATTAAAAGCAACAACGTCAGGAGCTTTTATCTCTAGGAGCAAATGTAAGTATAAAGAATCGCATGCCTTCTGGATTAGAACTTAAAACGTGTTTTTGATGATCAATACTACAAATTATGATATATTTTCCACGGTTGCGAGTCAGTTCGATTGAAGATTGTTTCGAAGCCAAGATGTATTAAACTTACTATTTATCAAATCTGTTTAAAAATAATTACCTTGGCAGTGGATAAAAGAATGAAGAATTACCTACATATGTGTTGAGTCTCAGGTTTTTAAGCTTGTTACTATTTAATCAATACACAACACAAGAACTTTTATTATTTTGATTTAAGCTTATATGCTTGCAAAACTGTAGTTTTTATCATCATTTGCTCCTCTATCGAAGCTACCTTTGCTTCAGTCGAACGACCTTTTGGTTTCAACTTTCGATCGAAACAACCTTCGATTGAACTAACTCGGTACTTTACTGCTAGCAGAGGTCTCTCACGACGAGGCAACATGAAACGACAGGAGAGAGACCTCTGCCGGCTTCCGACGAGTTGTTTGATGAAGCCACCAACCAAATTTCTTGTCGAAACTTACCGGTGCGCGTGCCTTGTTAGCCTGTACGCTAATAATTATAGAGCCCACGGTAGATTACGGCTTCCGAGATCCGCGAGTGTAGAAGGGTGCTTACCATTTAGCAAAAAAATCCATAAATTTCGGTTGAAAGTCCAGTGGAACAGTAATTTTCCGGAAAATTTGTTCAGAAATTATAGACTTCCTCCAGAGGTGGAGCGGAATGGCGGAAATTTCCTTACCATTTGCTGAACCGCTTTCTAGTTTCAGTCTCTCGAAGTCTCTCATCAGCCGTAAACAATTACAGGAAATCGCATTGCAAATGGTAAGCGCTATTTCGTCTGATTTTGGGAAAACCCTTACCATTACTTAACGGTCGTTCCAATCGGTTCATTTTGACAAATGGTAAGCACCCGAAACTTCTCACTTTAATCGTTTTATTTTGCCTCGTCGTGAGTGACCTCTGCTAGCAGGGAATCCATGGCGTAGCGAATTTGCGTATTATGTGTGCTTGTCTTTTGAACTCGTTTTTGAATCGAAATCGTTGTTTTAGTAAATAAAATTGAATGTACACAATCTTAGGAATCGAAATATTAACAACTACTGGACACTACTTCAGTAACTTCGGTATTAAAATAAATCCATCTGAAAGAGAGAAAGTGAACTTTGATTACATAACAAATAGGAAACGTGACATGCACGCAAACCGGTTCTCTTGGTTGTGTCGCACGTGACAAAAACGTCACTTGTTGTTAAGGAAACACGAGCGCATGCGTGATAGGAAACTCGTCGGAAGCCGGCAGAGTCTCTCTCCTGTCGTTTCATGTTGCCTCGTCGTGAGAAACCTCTGCTAGCAGGGAAACTCGATACCACTTGTCACTAAACACGTTCTTGGCCATGGCAAATATGCTCCAGCCAGTTTTTTTTTTTATCTTTGTATTTCTTCTGGTCCATTTCAGCTTTTATGAGGTACAATCAAAACTTAAACGAAAAAGAATTGAAAGCTTGTCATAGAACTTGATCTGAAATCATGTTTCTTTTATGAGGAATTGCTTTTAGCTTACATGTGGACAAAACTTATCATCTGACTTTAATCACATGCTGCTTGGTGTGTTTGTTGTAGTTATTGAAGCACAGAAGCTTGAAGTATGCATTCACAAACAAGAACTGCATGGTTGAAAAGCTATGTGAAATTGAATTCACAAACATGAGGGATTAAGAAAATGTTAGTAAGATCAAATTAATATGCATGTTATATCAGAGAACCCTTTAAATTTAGCAAATAAAATGAATCTTGAACAGAAACAGTGACTGCAACTGTAATACTGCAAATGACTAGTAATATTTTTAGTGTTTCTTTTGACTAGTAGAATCCCTAGATATATCTTGAGCATTCAGTGAAAGTGAAATTAGTTATTTGAAAGAGCTTTAGATCAAGATCTAAAACTAATTTTAAGCAGACTATGGTTTCAACCCTAACTGTTTTTGCCTCTGCTCATCAACGCCATCTCCAAGATACCACATGAACTAAAATTCAGATGAGTGTAGCCTGGGCTAAACTTAATGCCAATTGGATAATGCTGGGGAGAATACAATAAGCACGTGAAACTGTATCAATTACCTATTCACTAAGAATTTGCATATGAAGTTCGGGTGAAATTTGTGTGAAGAAGCATGTGAAATTGTATACAGTGTAGTATCAATTACCTATTCACTGAGAATTTGCATGTGAAATTCACGTGAAATTTGTGTGAAGAAGCATGTGAAATTTTATTGCAAATCAGTGTAAATTTACATGTGAAACAGCATGTGAAATGCAGGTGAAAATGTGTGTGAAAGGGTTGACATCAATTCACACTCTTTTCACACATGTTTCACATGTAATTCATGTGAAAAGTAGTGAAAAATATGTGAAACAAATGTGAAAAACACACATTATTCACACATTTTTTCACATGATTTTTCACATAGATACTCCTAGTAGTGACAGTAGATGCATTGAACTATTGATGCTTCATTAGAACACATTCTTTTGCAACATGAAATTGCTTGTTTTCCATTTTTGGAATCCACTTTCTATACTTTTCTAAGTAGAAGTGGTCTTGTTCTTTATGACGCAGGCAATACTTGGAGTCTAACTCATTAACACCATACCTTGGAGGACCATCCCTGAGAGGCAGTCCACATCCAAAACATTTGCGAATGTTACCTTGAATTTCAACCAGCTGAAAGGGCTCATCACTTGTGGAATTTGATGCTGGCTTTGGAGGTCTCCCAGCAGATACCCTCGTCAACACCATTTTTAAACCACTTTGATGGTGACTGTGGTACTCAAGTTGGGAATAGTTTGGGGGTGTATCAGAAAGTACCTAGCCAAGAGTACACCTTGCAGCCTCCACACTTGGAGACTTAGTACTTTTCTTTCTCACCCTTGGACCATCTCCAGGCTTACGACCTGCAGACTTGTTTCCTCCTGCAGTAGCCACTGGTGTGACATTAGGTGTAACGTTTGCACTGAGATAAACGTCAACAAACTCATGTAAATCTTTGTTGTCTGCTGCAGCTGCAAGAGTGCGTTAACAGAGTTTTCGAGACTTGAACTGCATGCAAGATGCATCACAGGCGTATTTGTGATTGCTAACTGCTGAAACTACATGGGGTTGTGTGCCTGAGTCACTAGAAACAATGCGTGATTTTGGACCTGAGAATCCCAGCCGTATATTTCCATCTAGAATCCTTGCCACTTTTGCTTTAAGAGCTGAAACTTCACTTGGGAAAAATGATACTGATAATTGTCCAATGGGCTCTAGTGGGTCCTTACTTAAATCAATGGTAGAGCTGAAACCTTGGTGAGGTACTTTTCTCTTTCACACTGGTCCAGTTTCCAAAACTTTGCACCTTTAGCAAACTCAGCATACTCTTCTTTGACTGTATACAAGCCAGGTGTACCACAGAATGCTCTTGAAATGTCATGCCTTTGTTTGTCATGTAACTCCTTCATGTCACTCACGAACTTTGGAATGTTATGGAGGTATATCTATGACAAAATTCAATAAGCAGGAATTGATATCAAATTATCCAAATTGTACATGCATCAATCCAAAGCTGAATAGCAACAAACCAATTCTATGTTCCAAATTGGGAATGCATCCAACCGAAGCTGAAGGGCATAAACCCGTTTCAGGTATCATGCAGCTAGTCAAAATGTAGAAAGCCATACTGAGTGGTAAAAGGCTTAACGCAAATAGGCATAACGCGAAAAGGCATAAACAAAGAGGCATAACGCAAAGAGGCATAACGCAAAGAGGCATAATGCA
>JAEMPF020017107.1:3811-25270 GCA_022496165.2 Catalaphyllia jardinei | reverse complement strand
CCCACCGAAACGTTTCGAATCCGCCCCAAAACACTCGCTATTTCTAGTTGGCTTAACTAGTGCATGGCGCCCATTTTGAAATTATATATGCCCGACCGTGATTTGGAGCGACAGACCATACGAACTCCTTGGGTCGAGAAGGACGCGAGCCTCGCTCACAGGATTTCATTGCCTGATTTCTTACCTTAAAGGCCTATATACGAGTTTGTAAATTATGGCATTTATAGCAACTTTTAATCCACATACATGTTGTCATAAAGTGCAGACTAAGTGCTTCGTTTGCAAGTCTGAGTAAGTCGAGTCAGTGGCTGACCGTTTGCATGACATACTTGGCTTGAACATGCTCATTAACGTCCATTCACATTTCAAGAATCCCACATTGAAAAGAAATCAAACTTGAATCTGTTGAATTCAAAATCAAAAGTCGAATACTGATGTGGGACGAATTCGATCTGATTAGAGGCCAACTTAAACTAGTTAAGTCGATGACAGGGTGAACTCGACAAGGGGCGAAAGTGGCAGCTACCAGTTATTTAATTTCTATTATTTTGTTCTTTTTTATAGTTTCTCCTTATCTGTTCTTCACTGTGTTTCTTCAGCTTATTTTTCTTTTTACCTGAATAGTGTTAACAAAGATTGCTGTTGTTGTTGATAGCAACGGACAGGAAGGGACGGCGGGAGCTAGGAGTTTTACAGTGAAAAAATTTAAGCCCTTACCCATCCTTCAAGGTGCAAAACCAGTGACTTTATCTAACTGGTAAGGTTATTATCATCATTATTTGGTATTTGCTTAACATTACTATTTGGTTATTTGCTGTTTCCAGAGCAAAATTATAGGACACGAGCAATAGAGACGTGATGCAAATTAAATAGACACTAATTAAAAATTATTGGACAAAAAAAGTGCCAGTAGTCTCCTTTTCGTAAGTGAAGAATGTCCCGCATAACGTTGCATGACATCCCTGATATACTAGTGGCCAATGAGTAAATTGTTTGCAAAAGCTCGTGCAAATAACTGCTCTGCGAGACACTGACATTTTACCGTATTTTTGCACTAACTGAATTCAATAATTGTTTAATCATTGAATCGCTGAATTTGTTTCCATTGACCTAAGATGTCAAATCACTCTCTCGCAATTCAGACAAGAGAGTGCTTACAACTATGCATGAGCAGAATATTATTTGCAGGAAAACACATTTAAATGGTATAATGAGTAGTATAGTAGTTCGGGGTATGAGACCATTTTTCAAACCTTTTCAAACCTTATCATCAAATCAATTTTCCAAACCAAATTTTCCAAATGTCGAAACAAATATAAATCAAAAAATCGGATTCAAATTTTAGAAATATAAAATCTGAACCAAACCATAAACCAAACCATAAACCAAAATCTGAACCAAACCATAAACCAAACCATAAAAAGAGAAAACAAACAGCGGTTACAAACATAGTAAAGTTTCGCATGGTATATTATACTTGACGTTTCGTATGCTACAACACACATCCTCAGAAGTGACGGTTACAAAATATGACTAAATTTAAAAAGACGAAAACAAAAGCGAGGTATTGGTAACTAGCTAGAAAACAATGGAGAAAGAAACTACATCGGGTGTGAATTAATACAGAAGAAGATTTTCACTACCGACGTTTTCATTAAGGGCGGGTTTCAAGTCCCGTATTAACAGTGTCTCTTTAACTTTACATTGTAAATCACATTGACCACTTGCTAAGATATCAAAATGGTCCTATTTAATGTTGTAACCGGTAGAAATCGAATGCTCAGCAACAGCGGAGGCGTGACCAATTTGAGTGAGAGCTTTGAAGTGCTCAGTCTTTCTATCATGTAATCTTCTTTTAGTTTTGCCGATGTAAAAAGCATCACAATCCCAGCAACTTGCTTTGTAGACAATCTTCGATTTCTACGACCGGTTGAGACGATCTTTATAAGGAAAGAAAGACTTAATTCTGCGAGTGTTCTGAAAAACAACCCTGAGGTTGACGAAACCATAAAACTTATTGAGACAAGATTTTAATCGGCGTGTAATAGCATCGCTTTGGAGACCTAAATAAGGTAAAACAAGGATTACATCTTTCTTAGGAACTGTGAGAGTAGGTTGTGAAGGCCTGTCCTTATGTTTGTGAAGCACATCATTAACATTGTAGTTAATAACGCCTCTCGGATAACCATTAAGAAGCAAGGAATTCTTGAGATCGGATAAAGTGGAATGCAACAGAGTTTGAACAGATGCGTAAGCAGCGATAGGTAAGTGTTCGGATGAGATTGACCTTATACTTCCTAGGAGTAAAGGAGTCCCACTTGGTGTAAAGACCAGTGAAAGTCTTTTTATGGTGTATAGTAGTTGAAAATGTGTTGTGATCACGCTTGATACAAACATCCAAGAAAGGGATCTCACGGTTCTCTTCAAGTTCCATGGTGAATTTGATGTTGGGATGTCTGCTGTTGAGAAATTCTAGAAATCTGGAAGCGGTGTCTTTACTGTCAAATAAGGAGAAAGTATCATCGACGTATCTAAACCAAATGGACGGTCGCGAAAAACCATAAACCAAAATCTGAACCAAACCATAAACCAAATCTAAAACAAAAAATATAATCTAAACCTGGTCATCAAATGTGGAACCAAATATAGGAATAAAATATAGGAATCAAATATTGGGATAGGGGTTGGAACCAAAACCAAAACCCGGGACATAGGTCTGGAACCAAAACCTTGAATCATGATTGGGACCAATACTGGGACTAATACTGGGACCAATGTTAGAATAAAAGTTGGGACCAATACTGGGACTAATACTGGGACCAATATGAGAATAAGAGTTGGAACCAATACTGGGACTAATACTGGGACCAATGTTAGAATAAGAGTTGGGACCAATACTGGGACTAATACTGGGACCAATATGAGAATAAGAGTTGGGACCAATACTGGGACTAATACTGGGACCAATATGAGAATTAATGAATGTGACTAATGTTTGATATTATAATATCCGTATGCATAGCTTGTTATTCCATCTTCATATATATATATATTTTGTCATCGAAACAGCTGAGTGATACTTTGTTGATTTCATAACTACCAAGTTCATGGTTTTCACTTCTGATTGTTTTCATCTTATGATACATCTGTTTATTATTGAAGAGTGTATCTTTATACTTTTCATGTGTGATGTCCTTTTTGATGACATTCTTTTTGATCCCTTTGGCAGTCTTTCCTCCTTGTTGATTATCCTTAATATAACTATACATTTTCGATCGTAGACCAACGAATTCACAAATGGGGACTCCTGCGGCTTCATCTTTGAATTTACCAATTACTTTTTTATTTGTCTTGTCGAAATAAGGTGAGCTCTCAGAGTAGTCACTATTATCAAACTTATGCTTATCATTCCAGAAGTCTTGATACACATCTTCAGCTTCTATTTCATAAGTCAAGCTATCAGTATCAGTGAATAGAAGCTTGGCTTTGTCTCTATAATTCTTTTTAATGTAGCTATAATGAAAATCATACATAAGTGTCTTGCTAAGATCCAAGATACACATTCCCACATATGCTGTTTAGAGTGAGTGTTTCTTTGATCTTATGCACAGCCACCAGATTATCATTGAAGATCTTACTACTAACATAAGTTGGCTTACTGGTATATTTCAACAGTTTCTTCTCATCAGTAACTAATCTAACAGCTACTCGCTTTCTGAGATTTTCCATCGTTTTACCGAATACACTATTGTTCATAAGCTTGAAGAAGTCTTTCTCAAAAGCATTCTTAGCATTCTTACGTTTCTCGGTATTGAAATCAATATATTGCTTTAACCAAGGGGATTGATTGAACTCTAGTACTCGATGGACTTTAGTAACATTCAAACCGAGATCAATATATAATTGGAGGTTCCTGTAATGTAATACATACTTTTCTTTCTTCCCCAAAGTTGATATAAGCTTGTGGACCAGACCGGTTGATATATTATATTTCTCAGATATTTCTTTACAATGCTCAGATAACATATCATTGGTTACTTCCACCTTTTCTGCTGCAAGTGGATAATCATTATGAAGATCATGAAATTCTTCTGGATACTTAAGATCAACTTCTAGCATCAAACCCTTCTCACTATCTTCTTTGTACTTGGCAAGGTTTATCTTATGAATCTGTTTTTGTGTCATCCATCTGAATCCGCTTGTTGGTAGATACTGACTCATAGCCCAACCGTAAAGGTTATTAGCATCAAGATACATGATATACTTTGATGGCGCCTTCTCATCGTATTCTCTCATGTATTTATTGTTTGCTTTACCATAACGATTGGCTATATAGCTGATACCACCACGCATGCCCTTTTCAATAAACTGGAACATATCAATATCAGTCATGAGCTCTAATTTGATGTTCGCTATCTTCAACATTGCATCCCATGACAAACCAGGAGATGTGAAATAATGGCATGGATCTAGTTTATAGTATTCTAAACATGTTTTCCTGAAGTTTTCAAATTCATCAGCCAGTAGATGGACATCAGACGCAAGGTATAAGTCATGGTACTCACCCATATTTTTTAGAGAGAATGTATTCCATACATTTTGGGCATGTTCATAGTCTTCATCTGATATATGTTCATTGTTTAGTATGCTGTAGAATTCTTCTTTCAGCGGTAGCTTTTCACTGAATTTATTGAAACTGTCCATATAGTCATATGGGTAAACTCCTTTTCTGGTCATCAGATGAAGCTCTTGACCTTCAAATACTTCAGAGGTGTATTTTAATGATTCTCTTGGTATATTACTCACTAGTTTTTCTAGACTGGAGCTCATGAACTGGAAACTATCAATGAAGGTCAGATGATTGCCAAGCATGAAAGCCATATACTTTTCCATGTTGTTGGGCATAGCATTGATTGTCATCTGTTGCTCTTCTCCTTTCTTATTTGTGTATGTATGTTTCTTGACGATGGCTCCAATCTCTTGCATTATAAAATGACTATCATACCCTCTTAAATTATGGAATATGACAGGTATTTTTAATTCTTTTGGTTTACTCTGAGTTTTAGATTACATTCTTGATGGGCAGAGCCTTTGTATTTACCAGTGATATGGCAGTGATCTCGAACTCGAATATCTTTATCCGTATATTTTCTATCACAAATGTGGCATTCTTAGGTTTTTTGAAATTTCTCTTCATTATCTTTCGTCATTCTCAATGGTTTATTGAATTCTTTTTTCATAACCTTCTTGCAATATTTGACTTCCTCCAACATAGCTTCCATAAATTTGTAAACAGCCTTTTCACCTTTATATGTTGTAGCAGTTTTACTATGTTTATCATCATAGCAACATACAATCTTATACCCATATCCACAATCTGTAGGCTTTTGGTATGCCTCTGTATATGATTTCTTATTATTGGGTTGACAACCAGATATCTTTTCTGTTTTGGCCTCAAAGTCTGCATAGATCACAAATGGTACGGGCTGTTGTTTATGAAAATTATTGAATTTTAATATGTTGTTATCCTCATCAGGCATTTTCACTGCTTGTGTTCCATTTAATTGAATACAATTGTCTTTGTGATTGTTCAAGACTCTTTCGGAGCTGAAACACTGAAGGCAATGC
Organism: Catalaphyllia jardinei; assembly: GCA_022496165.2. Classification (NCBI taxonomy): domain Eukaryota; kingdom Metazoa; phylum Cnidaria; class Anthozoa; order Scleractinia; family Caryophylliidae; genus Catalaphyllia; species Catalaphyllia jardinei. Next base: position 19,642 of record JAEMPF020017107.1, on the reverse strand, counting down.
ATGCAGAAGTGCTTCTTAGGCTCATACTTCATTTGGTTGAACATGAACCTGTCGAAGTCTTTTATGAGTACGTAGTGTTTATTATCATTTTCCGTAATCAATAATAAATTCATTTGTCTGTCATATTTTTCTTTTGACACAAAGATGGGATATGGTTGTTTGTTTTCATATCCGAATACATTAATCTTAATCTCATTTTGCTTTTCAATTTTATTGTACTGCTTAGTGGTTACTGGGAATTCAATCCCATCATAATCAAGATCTTTTATACACTGTTTATCAGATTTTTTTAATCCTCTGTGGGTTATTATCTTGAGGATTTAAGCACCTGATGTGGCACCATCTGAAGCATTCATTATCCTCATTTTTCATGTTGATTAATCCCATTTCACTGTTTCTGAGTTCTTGGGGAAGTTTGATATATGAAGAGCCTTTCATTGGTCGATATTGTACAATATTAAGATAATGATTGTCAACAGATTCAATAGGCCAACCAGAACCATTGAGCTATCATATTCAAGATTTGTTGTTTTGATAATTGTAACGCTTCAGGGATTTCTATGTTATTAATAATAGTTTGAGGTTTGCTATTGAAGTATGCGGTTTTGTACACTATTTTATCATTTGCTAATTTTTTGAATGTCAGTTTCAGCGTTTCAACAAATTTTAGACCTTTCATGGATGTGAGCATACTCACAATATGATATTCAATGGCCTTTCTTGTTGTTTGTAGTTGCTCTAGCAGGTCTTTGTTATTTTTTATGCCAATTTCAAAAGATTTTGTATAGCCTTTCAGAGCTTTGGCGGCTTGCTCTATCTTGGTCCTTGGTAATGGGACTGTTTTTTTAGTTGTTGGTAATGGGACTGGTTTGTAATCATCCCTAAATTCCAATGGTGGCTGAATCATGTTTTCTTCATATTCCTGCACCATCTGCTTTACATTCTTCCTTGGTAATGGGACTGGTTTTTTAGTCCTTGGTTTGGGTATTGGTTTGTAATCATCTCTAAATTCTGATGGTGGAAGAATTATGTTGTCTTCATATTCCTGCACCATCTGCTTTACATTCTTCCTTGGTAATGGGACTTGTTTGTAATCATCCCTGAATTCCAATGGTGGAAGGAGTATGTTGTCAGGTTTAGATTGTATTTTCATATTTTTTTGCTTAAACAGTTTCATTTTCTCATTTTGCTTCAACAACAAGTTGATAAGCTGAGATTTATTGAGGTTTGAGAGAGATCGCGGGTTCATACTGTAGGCTGAGATAATTTTTCCATCTATATATACTATGTTGATATAATTTTATTCTTAAGTATTAATCATGGTGCGTTTAAATGTTGATAGTCAGATTTAAACGCACGACAAACAATAATATTTTTGGCTACCATGAATACTGGATAACAGTTTTACTGTGATTGTTATACAATATAAATTGCATAATTTTACAATTTATATTAATCAACAAACCTTTAATACACTTTCATATATTTCTTAAATGCTTCATGGCTTGGGCATTTTTCATATGTTTCTTTGTCTTGAGATGGTTCCATTTCCCGGCTAATGTGTAATTCCTATTTCCACATGCAGGACATTTCCATTCTTTATTCACCATGTACTTGGTCTTGCTTTGTGTGATTGCCTGCTTTCTTTCTTCTTTACTGAAATGTTTGATTGGTGTATGAATATTTTTTGGTCTTACCATTGTATATACTATATATTTGTATATCTTTATGATGTTTTTATAGTGCGTTTAAATCCTTCATTGGAATCCAACTGTTAAAATCATCACTGTATCCCTTCCACTTCACTAAAGCTTATAATCTTCTTATAATCTCTGCGAATGACTTTATCAATGCGGAATACATCCTGTTTGGCTTTTAATAATTCAGGTTCATAGAAACTCCCTTGAATATCTTCACCTCTGAGATATTTTAGTTTGTATGTTATTGGATTAGTGTATTGGATCTTATCAACTGTGAACACTTCTTCTGTCCACTTTGGTGTATAACCCTTATCGAACACATTCCGTTTGTACTAAGATATTCGGACCTTATCACCTATTTTATATTTTGGTTTCTGTTTTCATGTTTCCATATCACCATATAGATTGAAGTAAACTGTACCATCATTCTTTTTCTTTGAAGCCTCAACTGGTGTCATTTTTATGTTTGAATGTTTTGTGTTGTTGTATTGTTTTACTAGTTTAGGTAACATGTCTAGATACATTGTATTACCTTGAACTGTGAACTGTTTCCACATTTTGAATTGAATTGTCCTATTCCATCTTTCAACTACTGATGACTTCTCTTCATTCTCAGTTGAGTACATATGTATCCCATTTTTCTCTAATAGGTCTTTCACATGTTTGGTATAGAACTCTTTTCCCTTGTCAACCCATAGATATTGTGGTTTTCTGCCTTCCTTGAATATTGTTTTGAATGCTTCAGTGACAGATTCGGCTTTCTTATCTTTTAATGGAACGATCCAACCATATTTGCTGAATACATCGATAACCATTAGGATATCGGTTACCCTTGTTCCATTTACTAAACTGTTGCATTTCAACTAGATCACTTGCCCATATTTCATCGATATGATTTGTGATTACAAAATATATGGTGATTACAAAATATATGGCCACTTGTGGCCATATATTTTTTAACCTCCAGTGGCATTTTTAATCCAAAGGGGTCAAAGTATTCGAAAAATCTATCAATGTTTCTATAAGCTACTCAATGTGTACCTGGTCCGATACGGTTATCAAGATTTGCTATCCCACATTCTTTGTTTTTTATTTGTGATGGTAATGTATCCTTGCTGAAAACACCTCTGAAGTATTTTATACCAAGTTGTTTTACCCAGTCCATCAAATCATGATTTGATAATGGTTTATTTACAAAATAGCTCCTATGAGTGGAATTTGATTGAATGGGCTGTTTGGTCCTGACAGTAGACGTTTTCCTTTTTTTTTTACACCAAAACCAATTTGGTTGTCAAACCCAACTACATATAAAAGGTGGTGGTTGATATGGCATTATCATCTCATTTTTTACCTCGGCCTTCTGTTTTTGGAGGAACATATACAGGGATGGTTCTTCTTGGTCTTGATTTTTCAACATGCAAACCTCTACCGGCCAAAGCTTTCAAGACCATAGGAATCCCAATACTGGCAAGAAAAGTACCAAGGAAACCACCTGACTGCTTTGCTGTTGGTTTTATACGAACACCTGAACCTGTTTGAAGAGCGTCCAATATATCTTTCTTCTGTTTTGCAGTTAATAGGTGTTTGTTTGCAATAAGCTTATCAATTTTGTTTTGTGGAATGAGGAAACCTCCTGTTTGTCCTTTACTAGCTATCTTTTTGAAAATTTGGCTTGCACCTGTACTGGTTGCCCCTGCTAAAGCTGCCAATCCCATGGTTTTCGCAATGGTTGGTCCAAATGTACGTGCAAGAGCCAGAGCTGAAGTCAACAAACTGCCACCAACTTGTTTTCTGATATTTGTCTTGGAAAGTTTGATGTCCATATCTTTATTCTCTTTCCGTTTCTTCTCCAATCTCTTCTTGGCCATTGCTGGAACGTATAAAGTGTCATTTCCGTGAAGAGTATAATTTGTAAGCCTTATGACGACTGTTTCTCTTTTACGGTAAGCACCACCAATATTCTTCTTCTGATTTTCTGTTAGTTTCACCTTTATTTCAAAAAGCTGAGTCATTTTTTGTATATAATATATGTTATATACTTTTCTGATTATAAAACATATACAAAATGAGGAATATTTAATTATTAAGACGAGGAAGATTTGATTATTGAGACGCGGACCTCGATCTGAGTATCATTTTTCCTTCAGAAACTCTATTTTCGACTTCCTGTTCATTGAGGACAAGTGCGTAAATTTTGTATTGATTGGTGGTGTTTTTTTTTTCTTTTTTTAATTTTTTATTTACATGACTTTCACTTACAGTGTTTACAACATTTCAACTTATATATTAAAATATACTTGCACTACACTTACTTAAAACTTAACATATGTACTTGCATTATAATTACCTTTTACACGATGTTTAAACTGTGTTAACTTACACTACTTACAGATACATGCATTACAATACAATTACACTATTTCAGTTGATTTATTTACGTTTTTATTTACATGCTAATTGTCGAGTCACCAATACTAATAGGGTATTAATTTTATAGAATTCAATAGATTAGCATATAAGAAGACAGAGAAAAGGAACAAATTGAGATACAAAGCCGGCGAAAAAAAAAAAGGACCTAACACAAACTTATAAAGATAGAAAAAATTTCCATTTGTTCCTGAATTCCTTCTCCTTATTACAAGTAACTGCAATATATTTTTCTAGGTACATTTTGTCGCGCACTAGTGAGACAAAATCATCGAATCGGCACTTTATGGTATTTAAAGCGTTAACATATAAGAAATATTTACCCAAAATAATGAGATGGTTGAGGGCTAAACAGTAGGTGTGACAGCGAATAATTCCGAACATAACCTCCAGTTCTGACAGTAGCAGTTTCGTATTACTAGAGGTCGAGTACCACTCCTGGAATCTATTCCAAAAAGAACTTGCGTATTTGCAGTTTATAAACAGATGCCACAGGGTCTGACACTCTGAAGGACAAAAGGGACAGGAGGGCGAAGCGCCTTTTTTCATTTTGTGTAACAAGCTATTCGTTGGTAAAACTCGGTGAATGATTTTGTATTGAAACATTGCCAATTTAATTTCTTTCGTGGCTTTGAATGGTAGGAGATAGATTTTATTCAAGTCGCTTTTTTCAACGCCAGACGTTAAAAGTTTTTTCTCAGAAGTTGGTGGAGGTAGACCTTCAAGGCTAAGCAGGATACTATATATTGCCTTGCATGATAGTGAACAGATTGAGGTGGGAGGTGTGACTGGGTCTTTGGAACTTTCTTGCAACAGTTTCTTCCAATTTTGTGGAATAGAAGAAAGAATGCTATAATATTGTAAAAAGTTACATTTTACATTAAATTTATTGCGAAAAGAATCAAATGGAAGGAAACGACCCTCACAAGAGTCAAATAGATCCGAGATTTGTTTTATTCCTGCGTGATACCAATGAGAAAAGAATACCATTTTCTTATTCACAGTTAAAAATCGATTATTCCAGATTGGCTGTGAGAGAACATCATTTTTATTTTTAGGTATGGCCGTTGCGATGTCCTGCCAGTAAAAAAATGATTTGTTTGTAGAAAGCAGGAAGATGGTTGTTTAGGTCGAGGAGATTATAATCATAGTTACATTTAAACAGTTCTGTACCGCCAACATCGGCTAGGAGCGATTTTGGTATGTACTGCCATGGAGCATCCGATTTAGAGCATAATCGTTTCACCCAGTTTAACTTAAGTGCTTTGTCGAAGAGAGAAAAATCCTTCATGTCCAAGCCACCAGCTGTTTTTTTGCTTGAAGAGGGTAGTCTTTTTTATTTTGGCGGGTTTGTGATTCCAAATAAAGTCGAACGTGATCTTGTTTACTTCTTTACTGAAGTCTTTAGGGGTACACATGACGCTGCAGATAAAGACCAGTTCTGAAAGTGCTAGAGTTTTAATTATATTTATCCTACCAACGATGGAGAGGTCTCTCTGGGACCACATGTTCAATGTTCTCTTTAGAGATTCTAGTTTGTCAAAAAAATTTTTCTTTTCAGACACTTCTAGATCATATGTAAAATGCACTCCAAGCGCGTAAACTGGCTCGCTGCTCATTTGGAGTTCAAGTATGGTGTCTTTTCTGTGGCGCATGCAGCCAAGCCATAGCATTTCAGATTTTGTTTGGTTTAGTTTTAGACCAGAGCACCTCGAAAAGCGATAATAAATCAAATAACTTTGACACCGATTGGACGTCAGAAAGAAGTGCAGTTGTGTCATCTGCATATTGCGAAAGTTTGACTTCATTATGTTTATCTATTGCGATACCTTTTATTTCTTTTGATCGTCTAATACTTTGTGCAAGTAACTCAATAGCAATAATGAATAGTGTACCAGAAAGTGGGCAACCTTGACGCACTCCGCGTTCTAGATGAAAATGCTTTGAGGCGTACCCGTTATTCAAAACACAACTAGAAATATCTGTATAGAACACTTTTATCCATTGTCGGAGGTCGAGACCGAAATTAAACGTTTTATGAATAAAATTCCACTCAATCGAGTCAAAAGCTTTCTCAAAATCTAAAAATACGGCTACCCCTGGAATATTCTTCTCTTTAGTGAAATGCATTGTGTCTGCTATTAACCTGATACTTTCCCCAATGAACCCTCCTTTAACATACCCAGATTGACAAGGATGAATTAAGTTCGGCAAGATCTTCTCCAAGCGCAGAGCAATGGTCTTCGTTGCGATTTTATAGTCTACATTCAGTAGAGATACAGGTCGCCAATTTTTTAAATATTCGGTATTCTTCTTCTTCTTCGGAATTAAGGAAATAATTCCTTGGCGTTGAGAGATGGAAAGAGTACCGTTTTGAAAGCCGTAGTTAAAGCTGTTTACCATAAATGAACCGAGCAAGTTCCAAAAGTAGCGGTAGAATTCAGGCGTTAACCCATCTGTGCCGGGAGTTTTGTTGTTTTCCATAGTTTTTAACGCAATCTCACACTCATCAATAGACATGACACCTTCGCACGTTTTCGCGACTTTTTCTGATAATTCATTTTCTATTTCAAAGAATTCTTTGAAAGTTGGGTAGTTGGGGTCCATATTTCTTGTTGTGTAAACCTCTTCGAAATAACGTTCTTCTTCCTCCAGGATGTCCTTCGGGTTTGTGATTTTGTCACCATCGTTATTAACTAACGACGTTATATGTTTCTTTTTTTGGTTCCTTTTTTCTAAGTTGTAAAAATATTTACTATTCCTCTCACCGTGCTCGTACCAACGCGCTCGACTACGCACGATTGTTCCTCGTGTTTTGATACCCGCAATTTTAGAAAGCTTGAATTTTATTCTCTCTAGCTCGGCCTTAAGGGAATCACTATATGACGTCTGGAGTTTGGTCTGCAATTTTATCATTTCCGACAAAAGAATTGATTCTTCATCACGTTTTCGTTTCGCTTTCTTCTTTGAAAAAGCTATAGTAAAGGCACGAATTTCCATTTTCATCATTTCCCAATACAACCCTTTGTCGTTGACTTGTTCATGTTTTTTTGCAAACATCGGAATTTTAAATGTCAACAGTTCCACGTAATTAGTATCTGATAGCAAAGAGTTGTTAAACTTCCAGAACCCTGGCCCTCGAGGGAGCTCATTTTCATTAAAAGACACCGAAAGGGCGACGGCAGAGTGATCTGAGTAAATGTTTGGAACTATTTTGCACTCTTTTACGCGATCTTTTAGCTGCTTTGAAATAAAGAAGTAGTCTAGTCTACACTGTATTTTCATTGACGGGTTAGCCCATGTAAAGCCAGGCTGATTTGGATTTTTGAAACGCCACGAATCAACTAAATTGTGTGTTTTGATTAACGATTGAAGTTCGTTGAGAGAAGCTTTTTTGCTGTCAATCGGTCTACCGCCTTTTTTGTCTAAAGTGCTAATTGCGCGGTTAAAATCACCTCCTAGCACGAGGTTGTCGTTGGCGTAAGGGACTAGAAATTCTTTTGAAACGTCCCTGAGGAAAACAACTTGTTGGGTTGCGTCGTTTGGTGCGTAAATATTGACCAAAACTATTTTGCTACCATCAATAATAGTCTCGGCCAAAATACATCTGCCAAAATTATCTGCAGCAATGTTCTCCAAGTCAACATCAAGACGTGGTTTGAATAAAATCATTCCTCCTCTACTATGGGAGGAGCCGTGGCTGGACACGATTTTACCTCCCCATTCTGTTTCCCATCTTTTAATAGATTCCGGCGAGGAATAAGTTTCTTGCAGGAAGATTATATCTGATTGTTGTTGGTGCAACCAACGAAAAACTTGTCTTCGCTTTCTCGAACTGTTTAGCCCTCTAACGTTAAGTGATAGCAGTTTATACATCTAGCTTCTAATGAAAAGATAGACAAGCCATCCATGAAATAACGAAAATAGCTGTCTTACAAATATGCTCACAGTGCGGTTGATATTTATGAAAAGGTTTGAATCTTATTACCTCGTTGGCATCAAAACAAAATTGATCAACATTACAGAAGAGAAAGCTAGAAAGAAAACTCTTGCAGAAACATACATAGAAACAATTAACTATTACAGACTTACCTAAAACTTTGTGCGGCATTTTGACTGGATATCGAAGTAAAAGGTTGCAGCCCTCAAGTATGTGGTTCCGTACAAAAAGACAATTTTCACTTAACTACGGTTTAGCGATCATTTCAACTTAATTTTTCATTAAACGCCCATAGAAAGAAAATTGGGACGTTTCATCGCCACGGTAAAGAGCACCGTTGATGATCAGCTTTTCGACATTAAAGTATGCAGCCTTCTTCTCACGCTTGGCCGCCTTTAGTATCGGATATAATACCTTCCTTACCTCGTCAACTTCTTTGGGACAATCGTCGGATACTCCAAATCCGGCACCTCTTGGAAGATTTTTAATGTAAGATTTGATAAAAAATTTATCTTGAAAATTCGTCAGCTTAACTATAATCGGTCGCGGTTGAAGACTTCGGCCATTTGATTGAGAACGGCGTGAAGTAATTCTGTGGACTCTGTCAAAATTAATACATTCTTCATCGACTGGAAGGATCTTCAACTTCGTACGCATGAATTCTCTTAGGGCGAGTTCAGTATCATCGTTTGTTTCGTTTTCACGTTCCTTTATTCCAAAGAATTTCATATTTCCTCTACGGCTGTGACATTCGAGTTTAACATGTCGGTGTCGGTGATTGGTGGTGTTTGCACTTAGTGTATATTTGAAAGTTCGTTGAGTCATACCATCTCTGATGTCAATCGGTTGTTTTGTCAAATCAAAGTAAATAAATGAATAAAGATTTTTAAAGTTACTCCTATTGAGGAGAGTATCATAACTATATTTATTGTTGGCGTGAACATATTTCAAAACATCTCGGAATACACGTGATGGTTCTGTACTTGGTTTGTAATGCTTATCTGGATATTCTCTTCCATTTCCTACTTCAAGATGACAATTGGTTAATGTTTGATCATCGGGATTAAAAGTATTGTACAAGAATTCATTAGCTGTTTGTGATTCTATATTTGCATTATTAATGATAAAAACGAACACATGTCTTGGTTTGTATTCTCTTGTTGAAATACGTCAGCTACCATTTCCTTGTCTTGTTGCATTGAATATGTGAATTTTTTCTTGAAGATATGTCCAATATCTTGTTATAAGGTATTCTTCAACGTATAATTTTTTTCCAAGTGAATTAAAAACAATACGAGGGACTATAATTTAAATTCAGTAAGGACTATACGACCATCATTCCCACCAGTCCACCGAACAAGGGTGTTGTCATTTTCAATTGTTATGTCTAATTGAATTCGAGAGTTTGGAAGAAGTTCTCCATGGAGGCTCTCAAAAAAGCTATACCGATTAAGCGGTATTTCCACATTCACAATGTTGGTATCAACCAACAATGCATGTCGGATGGCAAAACCTTTATTGAAGTTAACATTTCTTGCATTCAAAACATTAATAGCAGCATTCTCAGCGACACCCGGCGGGTTTGCGTGGGCTTTGACTATTGCCGTTGTAAATTCGTTTAATTCAGTATTTCTGATTGTGTCGAGGTAATTAAACTCATTAGTTCCTTGACTTTTGATAAGACCCTGTGAATATTCTAGTAACTTTTTTTATGTTAGTTGTGTGGTTAGCTTCTGAACAATCATAAAGTTCTACGCCATCCGTAGAAAAATCCAATCTTTTAATTAGAGAAAAAGAGGAATTGACAACCCCAATTTGATCATCAGCAGAAATGTTACCACCATCTGCCTTTAGTTGTAGTTTGAAATCCACACTTATCTAGCGTTATACCAATCAAGAGGATTTTTTTCTCCACGATTGTCAACAACAAACTTGTGGATGGATTTCTTTTGACTTTGGTTATTCCCAGGCATTTCCAATTGTGTATCAAGATCGAAAAAGAGATCTTCATATCTTTCTATAAATTTTGGATTTCGATAATTCGTCATATATTAATAGATTAGATAAATTTTCTTCTTCTAAGCTTACCACCTGAAAGTAACTGATTTACTCTATCATTTACATCATTTCTGCTTAATACTTTCAGTTCTGATGGTGATATATTGGGTTCCATTGGATATGATGGAGTTATTGTTTTGTTCTCTCCCAAAAGCCTGACTATATCATCACCACCCTTCTTGCCTGCATATTCACCAGTTTTTGCAGCTACATTTTTGGCTAATTTCTTTCCAGTTCTTCTAAGGATTTTCTTTCCAACTGACTTGAAAACATCACTTAGACCTTCACCATACTGAGCTTCACCATAAATATGTTTTTTCACATATTTATCCAGATTTGGATCGTAACGTAATTTAAATTCGCTCTGTGTTATTTTATATTATAAGATTATACTAAATTTTTGTTGATCGTATAAACAGTTCAATGTACCAGTCTATCCCGTTGAAATCAATTGGAATACCAGATGAATCAGTAACATTAAACCGCATTGAAGATATCAAATGACCTTATACTGGATTATATGCAAGAAAACGAGGTTTGTAAGTAAATGGAAGTGATCTTACAAGATTCTCAACAGGAATTACAGCTACTGTGCTTGAAGATTGACCATCAGTGATGCTATCCGTTACCTTATCACAGTTGATATGTATCTCGTCCACTCCTCTTGTGATATCAGGAAGATATTTTCCATACTCTGTCTCATCAACTATTTTGGAATCAAAACCAATCAGTTTTCTAAAATCTGTGTTTCTTAGATCCAATTGAAAATCTCCACTCAGTTCAATAAGCACCCGATGCGTAGATAGGATAAAATACAGATTGATACCATACTTTATTTTACTTTCATCCACATTCCCATCCCCATCATCACCATCATTGATCAAATGTCCATCATCCTTCATAGACTTTTGATACATTCATCAATGTCATCATAGCTGTACATTCCATCAACAAATGTAATCGTTTCCCAATTTACACCTTTATCATAACTGTATTTTATTTGATTGTTATTATACATTTCTCTGATGTTATACCAACTATAGGTCATTGATATCGTTCTGACAGCTAGTTCATGCTTCAAATCATAAGATAGTCGAATAGGGTTGTTGAATCGGGTTGTGAAATCACGACTCAAACTAACACCTGATTTTTCTCTGTTTTTTGATGAAAAACGCAATAAGAATTCACTCATATATTAGTATATTAGATATTCCTTCATCAGATCATTCATTTGTTTGTTATCTATAACATTCAATTTACTCAACCTATGCACTATGTTAACAAACTCTTCTCTGACATCACTACTGTTGTTTCCAGCAGACATAGACCCTCCAAGGAGCTCAAGACGTGAAAGTAAATCTTGTGGATTATTATAGTAAATTACACCACTTCCAAGTTTTGAATACTTTTAAGACGTTCTATGTATTGGTATTTTACTCAGTCTATTAAGGTCATTGAACACGGATCTTGCTAGTTCAGAGTATATCTTTTTGCTGTTGAATCTTTTTGTAAGTAGATCAAGTGTGTCAAAGTCAGCTTGTTTGTCATATACTTTCTGGCCGTTTTTGTGAGCTACCACTTTCAGATGTCCAAACAGTTTTGGAAGATCGATAACCAGACCGCCATACTGTCCTCCTTTTGATATCTTATAAGCGTTTCGTTTTAGCTGATTGTACCTCCGGAAACCTTCACCTTTCTTGCTAGTTTTCATCTCTCTTACTTTTTTTACTTCTCTATAAAATTTTGATAGTGTTGATGAATCTCTTCTTGCAACATCCCTGGTGATTTTATCATTAGAGCTTTTTTTGCCTGTTAATGAAGCTGATTTTTTTCTGTATTCATTATATTCCGGAAGATTTTCAAAATTTGGATCAAAACCATATTTTTTATGATTTCTATTTCATCTTTGCTGAATAATTTTTCAGGTTTATATCTAACTCTTTCTCCACCTTCATCTTCTACACCTTCTTCTCCACCTTCTCCTTCTCCGCCTTCTTCTCCACCTTCCCCACCTTGTCCTTCTTCTTCAATAATATCTAACGGATCAAAATGAGATGGTAGCTTACCAAGCCATTCTCCAACCTTGGATTTGGATCCTTGTATGGATCCTTGATTGGACATGATTTCGCTCAATGCATCAACAGATTTTATCAAATCTTCTTGATTGTCTTTCAATTGTTGTATTACTTCATCATGTTTGTTATCAATACTTTCTTTATTATCTTTCAATTGTTTTATTACATCATCCTGTTTTTCATCAGTTGATTTCTTAATCTATTTCTGAATTGTAAAAGAAGGTTTCAATATTTCTGCTGTATCATCATACATATCCTGTTTTTGTGTTTGATAAGTCTTGACGACTTTGTTGACTTCTCTTATATTCTTTCCCGATTCGATTCCACTTTCAACAATATTTTTCAATCGATTTATATCCATATACCAATACATTAGATAAATATTTATCTCAACTTATCTCAACTTATCTCAACTTATCTCAACTTATCTCAACTTATCTCAACTTATCTCAACTTTTCTCAACTTATCTCAACTTACCTCAGTTATCTAACGTAATTATATATGGAAATAACTAACTATGATAGTTGTAATAAATCAAATAATGATTTCAAACAATTATACGAATATATGCCGAAAAACACATTCAGGATGCTTTTAGCAGGTAATACTGGATCAGGTAAAACGAATTTATTGAGCCATATTTTACAACATCCATTGATCTATTATGATCAGATCCATTTGTACGCCAAAAATCTGGATCAAGATAAGTATATAAATTTAATTGACAAGATGAGTGGAATAAGTGAACATGTTGGTTACCCGGTTTTGGTAGCGAGCAATGATGAAATCACACCTGTCGACTAGCTACAAGATACTGATATGCAGAGAGTCGTTATATTTGACGATTATGTGTGTGAAAAGTACAGAAACCTCTGATAGACTATTTCATACAAGGACGGCATAAAAACTGATCTGTGATATATCTCACACAATCCTTTTATGGATATCCAAAAGCGATAAGATTGAATTGTAGTCATTTTTGTTTGTATGATTTCCATCATCAGGAGAAAGAAATTTGATATCTCAAGAATTGGGAATTGACAAAGAAAAGTATATCAAAGCAACTAAGAAACCATACTCTTTCTGCTATGTAGACAAACCAATGAAAAAAGTGAAGAGAAACTTTTATGGAAATATCTAATATACTTGTATATAAGAATATTCAATGATAATTCACAAAACGATCATCTCAGTCATTTCAAATTTTCAACTGAAAGAGGACCACCAGGACTACAAGGACCGAAAGGACCGAAAGGACCGAAGGGATTGAAAGGACCTCCTGGTGTTGGGTTTGAACTTATGGATGATGGTAATTATGATATTGAAGGGAAGCGATTAACCAATATTGGTGAGTCTACTGGTGACAATGATGCAGTTAATTTAAAAGTATTAACGGAACATACTCAAGTCAGTCAAAATAATTATCATTTACAACCGAGTTTTCAATTTTATAAAGACTTTGGTGACAGGAGTCAATTAACTGTAAAACTACCACCAAATACATCGCCAGACCATTTCTTTCAAAATCATAAAGCGCATAATGATGCTTATATAATTGAGAAAGAAGGTGATGATACTGGTTTTAGTGGAGAAGCATAGTCTAGTATAAAAATGAAAGGTAATCAATTAGAGAGTGGTACTTATACCTCTGTTTTCGAAATATTTGTTATTGGTGATGCTGGTGGTTTTCGTGTTGATGATACAGTAATTTTTAATGTCCATGGTGACAGTCATTATACGATTAACACATTCGATAGTGACAAAATATCTAATCAATATACTAAATCAATTATTCAATTCACTACTGATGGAAGAGCTGGAGTAGATGATGGGATAAAATTCCAAATTAGATATTATGGTTCTCATTACAATAAAAATATAAAATTTCTATTTTATTCAAGAGTGATTAAGGATAAACAGTCGACAAGTTTCGACCATACTATTTTTAATGTCCGTGACGTTGTTGATAATCATACGATTCTCTATTTTGAGAATTTGAATCTCAATGGCAATCTTATTGATGGTTTACGTGATCCTGTAGCATACGCTAATGCTGCTAATAAGAATTATGTCGACATTGAAAACTCTCGACAAGACATTGTTATTGCTGATAAAGGCAGTAAATCTTACGTCGATGGAGAAATAGCAAAATTCCACATAGATACTACACCATTACTTCCGAGAGATGGTAGTAGAAAAATGGATGGTGGTTTAGATATAGACAGAAATTATATTCTCTCTGTGGAAAATTTAGATGATTATAAGTATGATGATCCTATAGAATATCGTGTCAAAGACATAAGAAGCGTCGTTAATAAAAGATATCTGAATATAAATTTTTATCAAATTAAAAGATAAAGATGGTAAAGAATATTTTGATCTCAAACAAAATATAATAAAAAAACTGTGAACCTTACTATGATGGACTTTTTGATAATAACAGTCTGGTCAGCAAAGCTTTTGTAGATGCTGAAATTGGTAAATTACCAAAGCCTGCTGTTGATGTCTTGAAATTAGCTGGAAGTAAACCAATGACAGGTGCTCTGAATATGGGTAATAATGATATTGATAATCTAAAGACCATTGTTGAAGATGATGGCCCTACTCCTAACTATGACCAAATAAAGCAAAAGGCAGTTAATTTTGAATTGTTAAAAAGTACCAGAGATTATGTCATCCGTACTCTAGCTGAAACTGAAGCACATTTACTTCCAAAAGATGGTAGTGAGGCTATGGAAGGTGATTTAGATATGGCAAATCATAGTATCGTTAATCTAAAAGAACCAGAACATCACCAAGCCACATATGCTGCTACTGTAAAATTTGTCGCCAATTCAATTGTTGATAATAATACAATTATCGATGGTATAATTGATAAGAAAATAAAAGAATCAGAAGAAAATTCAATTGAGTCAATTGAAAAAGAAAATGTATTCAAAAGAGTGATGGACAATGATGAGTTCAAAGAAGATGATGATGACATTCACAAAATTGGAGTTCAGAATAAAAATTTTCATTTGTTAAAGAAAAAGACTTATGAATTCAAGATTAATTATGATTCCAGTATTGGTTATTATAGCACCAGACTATCAATTGATTTGGTATATCTACCAAAAGGTTCTTACACAATGGTCTATGAAATGTATGTTGAAGATGGTATCACAATTGATGAGATAAATGCATCAAGTGGAACTCTATCAGTGATCAAAATAAATTCAAAAATAAATGGAACAAGTACAAGAAGTATAATACAATTATCAAAAAACATCACCTTTCCCAGTTTTGATGATTTAGATATTGACATAAGATTGAAAAGTAAAACTAATCCCCAAACTACTATTTATGTCGTTGTTTATGGTGTTAAAGGTCAAGTCAATAATGTATCAGTAAATCTTTGGGATCGTCTTTATTATTATGACAATGATTCCATCAAATATGAAGCATCAATCGATATGAATGACAATAAAATAACTGGAGTCGCTGATGGTACTTCAAAAGGTGATGCTATCAATAAAGCACAATTGGATTTATTGGATACAAAAATCAATATAAATAAGTTTTTCACGTATGTTGGTCAGTTAAAACACAACAATGAGAGTACCGTTAAACTTCCACAATCTCACATATGGA
>JAEMPF020017106.1:22580-33541 GCA_022496165.2 Catalaphyllia jardinei | reverse complement strand
CAGTCAAAGAAATAGAAAAATCAACATTGTTTTGGGGGAAAGGGGGGGGGGGAAATGTTTCCAAGACGCAGAAAATCGAATTTTACTGCCAAGTGTCTCAACACTTTTGTCGCTCATTGTCTGAAGTAGTAAACTTGTTTCTGGTACAATAGCCGGTGTAGTACTTAATTGAAATGCCTGCCATCGCTTCCTTCCGGGATTTGGGTTCTTTTTATGGGAAAGTTATGGAAAGTTTACTCATCAGTGCAAAAATTTAAAGGAAATTATCACTTTTTTTGGAAGTGTAATCTTGCGTGACATTTGTGCGTGACATCGCCAATTTAGGATGGTGGTCATCTCCACCTTATTTCTCTCCGAAAAAGGAATGAAATAAGAGAGTAATTGTTGAACTACAAACTACCGGTGGTACTCCCAAAGCAGGCTATCTTGGAGTAATTCAAACAACCGCTGTGCAGGAATATCAACGGTTTACCACGGTCAACCACGGGTAACCATGAACTGACTAAATCAATATTAATAGTATCCTTTTAACCATCATTTGGTTAGCCGTGCTTACTCTTGATTACCCGTGGTTACCGGTGAAAAAACTGCATTTATCTGCATCACATAATCGTTATTCCAAGCCGAACTGAAAAAAGAAGCAAAAACTTTATACAATAGGAATTAAAATGAGACGCTATGTTGTGAAAGTAATTTTTGGGCTCAGAAGGCACGTTTTTATTGGTTTAGCGACAGCTGACCGTGTGCAATGGCATCATTTTTACATCACACTTGCGTGTTAGAAGCATTCCGTTAACAGCATTTCGTTCAGCGGCAAAAATGTTGTACAATGCCGTCATTAAATATGTTCATGTTGCTGTGACGTCATTATGAGGTCATCTGTAATGGTAAAGTATTGTACTGAGGTCAGACATAAAGAGATGTTTGCCAAAAAGCGATGCAATTTCTGTTTTTTCGTTAAAATACGACAATTGAGTAGAGAAACACTTGTAGCCCTGCACTTTTGACGTCATCGGTACAATAATTTGCAGCGCGCTGCACTTTTGACGTCGTTGGTTCAATATTTGGTCAACAGCAGCTTGTTATGGTGAATTATGCGTGTAGTTTTAACCAATCAGAAACAGGGAAATATTTTGAATGAATAATAATTAGCAATTATTCCTTAAGCACGTGTACGCGTTAGATATAAGTTGGCTATAACCAATCCCATATCCAACAAGCGCAAAAGGAAAAATTATTTTTATTTAATTCGGTATTTTATTTAATTCGGATTGTATATCGCATGCCATTAGGGAGACTTAAAAAAAACACGACGTTTATCATAAGTGTGGGGTATAGGAGGCTTATATATCCGATCGATCCGTTCGATCCGTACGGATGGTTTAGTGCCCTTACGCTCCGTAGAGTGCAGTTTACGGATCGTATATTGCATGTCATTAGGGAGACTTAGAAAAAACACGACGCTTATGATATGTGAGGGGGACAGGTGGTTTAACGATCCGTTCGATCCGTACGGATCGTTAAGTGCCCTTACGCTCCGTAGAGTACAGTTTACGGATCGTATATTGCATGTCATTATGGAGGCTTAGAAAAAAACACATCGTTTATGATAAGCGAGGGGGGCAGAAGGGTTTACGATCCGTTCGATCCGCACGGATCATGAAGTGCCCTTACGCTCCGTAGAGTACAGTCTACGGATCGTATATTGCATGTCATTATGGAGACTTAGGGAAAAAACACGCCGTTTATGGAAAGTGAGGGAGGCAGGAGGCCTATCGATCCGACCGATCCGTACGGATCGTTAAGTGCTCTTACGCTCCGCAGAATACAGTCTACGGATCGTATATTGCATGTCATTAGGGAGACACTACGTTTATGATATGTGAGGGGGACAGGAGGTTTAAGGATCCGTTCGATCCGTACGGATCTTTAATTGCCCTTACGCTCCGTTGAGTACAGTCTACGGATCGTATATCGCATTTCATTAGAAAAGCACGACGTTTATGATAAGTGAGGGGGGCAGAAGGCTTTACGATCCGTTCGATTCGTTCTGTTCGTTATGTGCCCTTACGGTCCGTAGAGTACCGTTTACGGATCGTATATTGCAGTTTAGAAATGCGTTTCTTTAGTATGTTGGTTGGACGGTTCGTGAAGTGATGTTGCGCTTCGTGGAGAGAGTATATTCAGGGTATAACTAACTACTTGTTTGCTTGGATCGTTGGATTATATAATCGTACAGATCGTTCCCCTTAACACCAAATTGCTTATGGAGTAATTTGCCGTTGTTCTTATTTAGCGCTTGGTAAGTTAGGTTTGGTTATTGCCTTTTGAGACTGTACGATAACCTACTGAACGAGTGATATTTGATTGTGGTTGTTTTTGAAATTGTGTCTGTTTTTCGCCTAGCCAAACGATCTTTCAAGTGGTTTCCGGTCCTTATTTTTTCGCTTATCTGAGTCAATAATTGCGGCTATTCAATATGGCGGCTGTTGGTTTGGTGATCGATGGTGGAATTGTTTTGTATAGTTAAAATACAGTGGGTTACTGTATTGTGCGGGAAATTAATTGTATTTAGCAGGATTAAAAGTGCAAAACTCAATTTTTACTATTTTAATTCCTTTTGAAACTGTAATATTTGTGCTGTTTAATTCTAGTGGATTGAATGTAGACCAGGTGGACCATCGTGCTATCACGAAGAACTACACAAATACTGTGATATGTTCAGGTCGATGCAGCAAGTAGCCATTGTTTAATGATATTTTTAAGAATCAAAGACATTGGAAAACTGGGAGTGTTTCAATTTATATGACTTTGGACATAGCCGGATAACAGGATATTATTTTGAACATTCAAGTGGGATGTATTGCAGGACCTTTTACTACTGTAAATGCAATATACTGTGGTGTGTTGCATGGAAAAAAATTGGTTTGAAATATAATTCTTGCATTTAGCATGAAAGATGTATTTAGGTAAAGTTGTTGGGGAAGTCGGAATTGTATTTCACTGTGGTTGGTTTGTTCCCAGCAATGGAAGGTTAAAACAATATTCTCAAAGTTTCAGTCTGGTAAGTTTGTTGTGAATTTCACATTAAGTGCATTTTATTGCCAGGATGGCTTCATTGAAGTTTTATTTTAAAGAGAGTGAGTGTCTTTGGTCAGTTTGAGAGTAATCAATATCAGTTTTTGAACTGTCCAATGGCAGCGTTTTGTTTGATATCAGTGTTATTTTAATACAAAACAAGTTCAACTCTAGGTGGGGGTAATTAAAGCTTGTTCATAAATAATCATTTATTAATGATGGCAAATAGAATCAAGGGTTTTTACAATTTGCTTTCTTAAAGTATGTGTTCTTACCTTGTGATACAGTACATAATCCATTTATATGATTTTTTTTATTTTTGGGTATACCAATTGCTATTTATAGTTTGTAAACAATTCAATGTGATTGTGTTGGTTGGAGTAGTTGGATTGTAATATACTGGCCTTTAATTTTTTGCTGCCACAAATGGGATTAAAAATATGCTTTCATTATTTCAAGATGATATGTTTTTCTTATATTTCTGCTGGTGTAACTGTGGTATATTTTTACTTTTTTGTATATTTATTAATGACAAGCTGGAGGATATATGTTTATCTAGCTTTATTTATATTCATTAAAGCAAGATTACAAGTGTTGAAAATATTTGTGGATATTTTTGGTATGTCAAAATTTAATTATTGTTAAAGAACAATTATTTTGATTGTTGTTTATTTTCGAAATTCGCCCAGAACTTGATACAGATATTGGGTTGAATAACTGGAATGGTGTATCTTTGAACTGTGAAAAAGTAACTTTACATTAAATGGTTTTCAACATAAGCAAATGCTGTTAAGAAGATCCTCTTGTATTTTTAGTCATTAAATTAAATACATTCTGTTCTGATTGAGGAATATTTCTTGAGCAAATTTGTGTTTCTTTGAATTTTGCAACTGTGAAATGTTTCAATGTATTTCCAGTCATGGTTTATTAGCTTAGCAGTGCTCGAGAGTAACGTATCAACCTGCTAGCCCAGTGACAGGTTTGATCTTTCACTAGCCAGATTCTAATATTGATCATTGCATTAATTCAAGAAAATGCAAGCCTGTGTAGCTTGCAGTATGCTCTGAAATAACACAGCCAATGTTTCAGATTCTTGTTTAGACTCCATTTTATCTGTGAATAGTTTGAAATTACCTTTGAATTGGTTTGATCTTGGCCTCCATGGCTCATAAATTTTCACTAGCCAAAATCGCTAGTGAAGTGTAAAAACTACTTGCAAAGCATATTCGATGAAGGTAGACATTTAAAACATTTCACTGTGCCTTGTCTATTCTTCTTTGTCCCTTTTACGTTTTTTGGTTGGAGTTGCATGGTTGTTTTTTCTGGTTTCATACTCAGATTTGTGATCCATGCTAAAAATTATAGAGGAAAACATTTGTTAGTATGATGGACAACATTTGCATATACATTAGGTAAGTTTTTAATGCACCACTTTGGAATAGCCAAATTGTAGATTTAAAAATGGTTGTATTATTGTACTACTGATTATATAACCAAAATATTATTAAAGAATTTTTGTAATAGCATTGGTAATTTTTTATCAAATGGGATATAGTGTTTTTTTATGAAATGTATAGTTACATCAATGCAAAAATGGTGCAAAAGGTTTCCAAAATCTGTTTGTTTATAATGTTGTATTTATGTAACCAGTCTTTAGAGTTGATGGTATTATGTGGTCACCTTAGTCCCTTTACAAAAAAGGGGAAACCTGGTGTGCGTTTAGGTGCATGCTTAGTTATGGAACCATGTGCATGATGCATATGCATTTTCCTTTACCTTATGCTCATGAAATGATTCCATTATTTAATGCATAGCCTTTGGTGCTTCTGGCTTTTACCTTTGCTGAGAGTAGGCCATTTATTTTGTTGAGGAAGTGCACTGCGTATTTGTGCTGTTGATTCATTTGTTAAGGAGTGTCAAGAGTATATGATGTATATAGCATACCTTTCTTCATTATTGCATTCAATTGCCATCTTTAGCCTTGGCAAAGCAATTCCTGTTAATGCAAGATTATGAATGTAATTCTACAATTCCTCTTTTACAGCTGGAATAGGCCTCTTTTTGAAGAAGTGAACCTATAAAATATGAATAATGCAAACATAAAGGTAAACATAAACTGAGGTCTAATTTTGTAACAGTACTCAATTTAACTTTTACTGTTAATTCTAACTGTACTTTGCAGTTGTCAATTGTTATATTGTTTTTGAATGCACATAATTCGAAACGAGACTATTAAGAGACTGGGGATAGCCCAGTTTGGATTTAGTTTTTGCTACTGGTTAATAGTATGACAAAATAAACAGAAGTACATTAATTTTATTGTTTATAAATTTTGAGATGGGATTTAGTACCTGGCAGTACTTTCCCGGTGTGGTGAATACTTGAACCTCACCAAGATCGAGTTGCACTAGATCATCTAGCACCTAGAAGAAATGTTGACAATAGTTAATTCTTTTTTACTGGTTTCAAAGTTAATGGAGTGTTAATGGGGTTTGTTATAAGGGAGATTTGGACTGTTAGTCAAATAAGTTGGGAAGTCAGAAATCAGAAATAACCTAATTAAAGATATTTATGTTCAGTCTTGTTTTTCTGAAATTTGCAGCAAACTGTAACAACAAATGTACTGCATTCATGTTTGTGAACAAAGAAGCATTATTTTTAGTTGTTATTATTTATATATACAAGAAAGTTACCTTAAGCATTAATTGCCTTCTTGAGATGCCATTAACAGCTGGCCTAAACAATCATTTGGCTGTTAACGTTGGTAGGCTTATAACATCTCCTGGAGACAATAATATAGCGCTGTATAGTTTCCCAAAGGATGATATTTTGCTTTGGTCAATTTTGGCATCTTGTTGGCCCTGATCTGAATCTGGTTCGCCATTAAGTGTTTTGAGGACATGCATTTTGTCATTAAGAGCACCTGTGAAAATAGTAAAATTGATTTTTGATGTGTTAATAGTGCAATTCTTAATAATAATTATTGTGAATTTGGATATGAGTTCCTTGGTAACGAATTGAACATGATTTACCTTGAAATTTGTTACTTTTGTACATGATCAATTGATTAAAATTTGTCAAATTGATTATGGGTAGCATGCAGTCAGTGGTGAATTTGCTTTTAATGCAATCTAGTGAAGTTTTAAGTTTGGGCTGCCATTGTACCCTAGCCTTGAGGTATATTGGTAATGTCATGTTGTATTGAAAAGGAAAATGCGAATTTGTACTTACACAATTGAGACAGGCATGCATTTACAATGTAATATGCGATATTGATGGCCTGTGGTCCTACTGTTCTAACCCTGGCACTGTTTGAATTTTGGTTTGTTTCTCCATCATTCTCCTCTATGGGTTCATTTTCTTGGGGACTAGGGGAAGTTTGTTGATCATTCATTTCAGGAGTTTCTGGATTTGGGTTTTGGCTCGTGTCTGAGTTGTCATCTTCCTCTGCATCTGCGCACATTGAGAGCTGGAGCTCAACTGCAACTGACATCCTCAACACATGGGATTTGCCTCTTGAATACAACCCTAATTGAGAGAAAAACATTGAAGGATTCATTTGGTTTATATCATGTTGTTATTTTGGGTCCAGTGTTTTTTATTGGAATATAATGAAAATAAAACATAAAACAGACACCATCAAAAATTTGTTGCAACTGTCTGTGGTGTTTTGGAGTGTTGGTAGTATAAATTATAGAGTAGAGGAAATGTTGGGGTCACACCAGTAATTCTGTGATAATACGAAAGCTAAAGCAGCTCCTTATGAATTGATATTGTTTCAAGTCTGTCATTGTCAAGGTTAATTTATAGGTTATTGTATTCGGTAAATGGGAAAATAATTTTGTTGCCATGGCCAGTACATAAGTTTTATTTTCTTTGTTCATTTTAAGAACATTTCATAACTTTTTTGTCTCTGTTTGCTAGGTTTGGTGGTGTTTGTGTTATTAGCGGTTTTGTTTCAATAGTTTATTCCAAACCATTGGTCTCATTTAAAGTGTTGTCAATTGAGGGATTTTCAACTGTAGGTTTGTAATAGTAACGGATTGTTCATTTAGATGGGAATATCATTGCACAGATTCAATAATAATGAATGCTAACCTTCATCAAGGGCATCATGAGGATATTTTTGACACACTGTCATTTCCCATTCATCATGTATGGTCTCAAAACTGGAACGGGCTTCTTCAGTTAAAACAAATCTGGAACGATCTACAACCACAGTGGTCAGCTTGTCGCCTTCTTCTATTGTATATGTTTCTTCTCCTTCAATATAAAGGTCTGTAAGTGCTTCCACTGGAATGGTAAAAAATGGTAATTCATATTTTAGTCCGAATTATACCAACTGTGGTTATAATGATCTATTGTAAGAAATTATTGTTTCATGGGTATTGCTACAATTGGTTTAGCAGTTTATGGTAGTTTTTAAAACGTTTTGCAATAGGTTTAATTTCTATTCTTCAGTGGGTGCTTTTTATTGGTTCTGTTTGTCATTTTGATATAGTTTTTATTTTGATTAACAATAATTATTTCATATGGACTTCTCAGATATGAGATAGTATATTAACCAATGAAGTATATTAAATATATATGGCTATAATTAAATGCAAAATGCAAAGTAAATGGATATAGAATAATTTGTCTATAATAAACTCACAACAAATAGTATCATTTGCCTACATTATCTTTCGGATAAATGCACCCATTTAACAAACAAATTTGTGAGCAATATTGTATTATTGTTCAATACCAATCAGGATTGTAAAATACGATAGCATGTTATTAATAATAATTGAAATAATTCTTGTCAAGGAATGTATAGGGATATTTGTTGTTAGTATACATGTATACTAAAACCATGGATAACATTAAACTATTTACCTCCGACCAACCCAGGCAAAAATGGTGGCTTGATTTGCATCCATGACCAGTAGTGAAGAAATCATCCAAATGAATTTTTTCTGGCGCATATTATCTTACTATTTTAGTACATAGTACAACAATTATTCACCTCAGTGTTGGTACCTGGCAGTAGATATTGACCCCGCTGCTAGTGGCTTGGTAAATTCCACAGCTATCAACCTTCACTTTGGTGAATAGCTGTTAATAATATTACTGACCTAGTTGTCCTTGGAATTCTTTGATTTGTTCAGATTCCTCTGAAGTAAACATAGACTCTTGCATGCGACAGTAAACGGGTTCTGGGAATAGCCATAATACACGGGACGTAAAGCCTTTTGCATTGTTTTGTATGTCCTCTATTATTGGCAAAGCTGCTTGTGGTTGTGTAAAACCAACCAAGGTGAAACTTGTTTGGGTCATGCGAAAATTTGCATTCCCTCCAACTGAAAGAAATGGAAGAATTGTTAGATTTCTTAAATCATTAATTCAAGTAACCTTATAAATATATCTTGGTAGCTAATTTTGCTTCTTCGTGAATTCTGCATTTGGAGATCGACCTTAGGAAAATAATAGATTGTTGGTTCTTATATATTGTATTTTAAACATATTTTAGCTCAATTTAGATAAAGATACTTGCCATTTCCCGACAAAGTGGGGTCTTCCTTGGTGTAAAAGCCTGTGAGGTTGTATTTTGTTTTGTAGCTATTGTTAGGGTTAGGTCTATTATGTATTGGTGAGTGTTACAGGTTTTTACACTGAGGATGAGCCTTAAGTGGTGTACGGACTGGCAGTCTGGATTGAAGTTGTGCTATTGTAGTGGATTGAAAGTTGTGATCAAACATTTCGTCTATTATTGGAAGAATGTTTTGATAATTGGATTTTACTGTTTCATTTTTCTCTTGTTCCAAGTGGATCACTTTTTTCTTCCTGTGTTGTGGGGATAGGCGAGGGTGTAAACAATCCCCTTTTTGTGCAGTTCGTCAATTAGACAATTGCGATTATCTTTTATATTTTTACTTTAAGTATGATTTAGGCTAACATTTGTTGTTAATGTGACCATGAACTTACGGGTCTCCCTTGTCTTTGCCTTGTCGGTGTACATTTGCAAAAAGTCTTGATACTCCTTTGTATCAGACACTTGCATCTTGACAGATGAGTACATATTCATGGTGGAGAAGAAAGACAATAACTCATCAAATAGGCCCATGCATCTCCCGCCTGCATTGGCTAATATATCCCCCATCTTGTCCCAGGTACAGTGGGGAAGAAAGACTGTTTTCGGCTTCAGTCCTCTCAGAGCAGCACGGTGCTGCACACTATCCATGAGGTCATACAGGAACTGATGGTATGCGCTTTTACACCTACCTACGATAAAAAAGGAGCGAGGATGTTTATTGGATTGACAGAATTTTTTCTATTAGATGGCCCTAAAGTAATAATGGTCAAAGTTCAAAAATTATTGTTACATATCATAGAGTAATTGTGTTTGTTAACTGTTGTAGTGAAATTTGAGCACATTTTAAAAATACCATTTGTATGTATAACACCCAGAAGCCAAGCCATGGGCATTTATATGGCCATATTATTTAGTTATTGAGTTCCACTCCCAAATTGGCGTCGGTCCTGACCGCCATTTTGAAAGCGGAGAGGATCCTGGAGATGAGATTTGGTAATTGAGCGTACCCGTTAGCGCAATCCCGTTTCACTCGAATGATGTTAGCATTGTACGCAGGTCTCGCACGAATAAGATTCGGTTAACTGTTAAGATTAAGGATCACTTTTTCGATAGTTTTTGTTTGACATTATCAAGTTTTCTGATTCACTGTGACATTTAGAGAGGAAACTGTTGAATCTAGAGTTGGCAATCAATCCGTGAATTTCGCCACAGGGAACATACAATCTTGCTGAGTAGGGGAAGGGTAAATAAAGGAACGCAGGGCTCCTGGGAACGAAAAGAATTAATAGTCTACCTTTGTCTCCTCTTGCCCGGTGTCATCCCTTTATCTTACGCGATTTTACTAGGAAAACTGCTGCACACAAATACTGTGTAACACTTGTAGCGCTAAAATCTTACCTAGGCCCAGGGCGCTAGGCCTTTCCGCGCTCAGCAAAAGATTTTTTTTGTGGTTGTATAAAATTGGACAAAGGAGGCAACTCTTTCCGAAAACATTTTGAACGCACTGCAAATATTCGCTCAAATCTCTAATTTTCGTTGCTTTCATGAAACTAAACAAACACAAAATGAGTTCGGAACGTTTTTCTATAACTGGGCCGAATTTGTTTTGAAATACTTTTGTTACAGTTGGAGAATTTTAGCGACTTTTGCAAAGTTCTCAATTCGCTTTTCGCAACATGAACGTACCATTACCTAAATCCCAATCACGTCATACAGCGCGCGCTCGCGGTCCCCTCCCTCTTTCACACAGGTTTTTGGACGTAGATGTTTTTTTACAAAATCCTTCCCCTTCTCCCAATTATTATCGCAAAATTTCGCTAAACGCTTCTAGTATCAACTCCATACATGTTGTTTTCGTACGGAGATTGAACGACTTCATACGCACAAGAAAAACTTCGCACAGGGGACGAGTTTGTAATGTTTTATCGTTTTAAAAAGGCATGTGGGAGATGGAGAGGAGCGGGAGCGTGCGCTGGATAACGTGATTGGGATTTAGGTAACGGTACGATCATGTTGCGTAAAGGGAAACCAGTATAAACCCCAAATTAAAATTCAAGAAGATTCTGGGGTGGTCCAGTACAAAATTACTACTTCGCGAAATTCTGTCTCGTCATTATTCAGAGAGTAAGCCCGTGTGGAAAGGTCCGACGGAAATGAGCTGAACCACGCGAACTCGCGAATAGCTTTAAAGTCTATTCCGCACTTGCTTCCCAGACCCGTTCTTTTCCTACCATCCCCTCTATGCCCCATCATTATGGGACTATGACACAATTATGGCTGAATTACTTAGCGAAACGCCCCAAAAAAA
>JAEMPF020017106.1:3185-18107 GCA_022496165.2 Catalaphyllia jardinei | reverse complement strand
TATGATTCTTTTGAAATACTGTTTTCACGGAAAATTAAACTCTTCTCATTAGCACTTGGAAACTCATAAATGGAGAAGTGAGAACAATTCAGTCTGATGTCTTTTGGCGTCTTATAATAACTTTGACTTAGATAAATCACACTACAATTTTTATGCCGTCCTCGTATAAAGTAGTCGATTAATGGTTTTTGGTTTTTATCACATACATAATCATCAAATGACGATTTTTTGTGAGTCAGAGTCAAGATCTTGAACTGGAATAATTTCATCATTTCTTGCTTCAACAACATCATAACCAACCTCATCACTTATCGGTTGAAATACATTCATGAGATTCTGATACTTGGATTGTTCTATTTTTTTTTTTGCATACAGATAAACTTTATCAAAATAAAGCAGATTGTAGATCATATGCATTAATGTGTTTGTTTTCCCTGGACCACTTGGACCGCAAATCAGCATCCGAAAACATTGATGAGGCATGAAATCATATAGTTGTCTAAAGTTTGAGACCACATCGTCTTCAACATCATAATTCGGTATTCTCATTATATTATATTGGTATATTATTTCAACATGGTGTTCAACATGATGTTCAACGTTGTTTTTCATATTTGATTTGTCATTTTTATGTAAATTAATAATATAACAAAAATGAGTTTGCTTAAATGGAAAGAACTTGCAAAAAGTAAAACAAAATTAGGGAATAAAATCAATTATGTCCATGATCTAATCACACAACATAAAATCGGTCAGGAGACAAGCCAATCATCATTTGAAAAGGTTTTTAAACCAGTGACAAGTAAATTAGATGATGTAATTAAAAGTAATTCAAAGAAAAAAATACCACCAAAGAAAGGGGAAGTTCCAGATTACGGCATTAATATTGATGATGAAGTTGAAGACATGAATTTGGGTGATATTTTCGATGAACAACCTGTACCACCACAGCAAGAGAAACAAATAGTACCAAAACCACCAACATATGAACAATCGTTGGAGGATCTTTTGGAAAGAAAGGAGATATATGTCGATCCTCAATATTTTCCAGAGCAGTCAACCGTACCGGAGCTGCCACCTGAATATGATGATGATGAAGGA
This sequence comes from Catalaphyllia jardinei, assembly GCA_022496165.2. Lineage (NCBI taxonomy): Eukaryota > Metazoa > Cnidaria > Anthozoa > Scleractinia > Caryophylliidae > Catalaphyllia > Catalaphyllia jardinei. Next base: position 17,006 of record JAEMPF020017106.1, on the reverse strand, counting down.
ATTGATTATACAATAGCTGATGAAGATATAACTAGAGAAACGTTGGATAAATCAAATCTAGAGAACTATGAAAGTGTTGATAAGGTTCTCAATCAGCCGGAAATGACACCCAGAAAAAGCGAAATATATCTAAGTAAAATATTAAAGGATGCGGAATTTAGGAGGAGACAACTTGGAGGTTATAAGTCAGGTGTTACAAAAAATACAATAGGGGAGAAATATCGGAATCTGAGAAGCAGTTGTTAAACAAACGGATAGACAATAATAAAGCTGTATTGGATCAATACATTACTCATCATAGGAATAAACTGAAAACAATAAAAGGTTCTGGTATTAGAGGCCGAAGAAGAAAACAGAGAGGTGGGAACGTTATGTTTTTCAACGATCCAAAACAACTTCTCAAGAAATTAGAATTGATCATTGATGAAACCGTTGCAGGCAACACATCAATTAAGATGAGAAATACAGGAGTTAGTATACTGGACACATTATTGAGTATGTCAACAATAAATAGACCGCAGTATAATAAATTGTATAATCAGTATTTCAAAGTATAATTGTGTAAAGTTATTATATATATGGATCGCGAGATTGTTTTATCATCATACAGCGTCAAAGATCAAGGAAACAACACTCCTCAGAATTTTATAACTGAATTCAACAAGCCTATAATATTGGATAGCAATTCTCAATATGTAGTTGGCTTGAACCGAATCATTAACATGTCATCCACATGGTTCAATGTAAATTCATCATACAACAATCAGCTAATAAAGTACAGCTCTGATAATGGTTCAACATTTAACAACATCACTTTCCCAGCAGGAGTCTGGAACTATACTGGCTTTGATACATACATCAAGGACATAACGAAGATTGTCAAAGATGGTGCTAATAATAATGAGTATCCCATTACTCTCGAATTCGATAATACAACATTCAGGGTTACAGTGACATTAGCCAAGAATTATCAACTTGATTTAACTGCAAGCAATTTCAATGAACTAATTGGGTTTAATAAAGAAATATTGAAAAATGAACAGAATATTGGACCAAAAGTGCCTAATCTCAGTCAAGACACAGACATTCTTAATATTCATTGCGACCTCATCAATTATTCGCTTGTAGACGGTCAAGATACAGACATTATTTATTCCTTCTCAACCAGTGTTCTTCAACCTAGTTACTCCTTTACCATCGAACCAAGAAGAGTTACATTTAATCCAGTCAACAAGAATAATATAAACAGTATTAGGATACACATTACAGATGGAAAAAGGAGATTAATAAACCTGAATGGAGCGGATACATCTTTTTTACTAATTCTAAAAAGGATAGAATAATATAACATAGTATTATAATGAAACCATTTGAATTCACCAGGGTTTATCATCCAAAACTTGGTGTTTTTGTGGATAAACATGTAGGATCAGGGATTATCGTTGATAATATTTTCAAACCAATGAAAAGTGCTGCGTCATCTGTTGTAAAAAAGTTCGCCAAGAAATCAGGTGAGAAAGCATTAAAATCAGCAGGTGAAAGGGTAGGTAAAAAGACATCTGAGAAGTCAGGAGACTTGATAATGAAAAAGCTTAGGAATATGAGAATTGATGATGTAAGACAAAGAGCTAAAATAGTTCCACCACAGCGAGAGGAAAGTACAGATATGATTATCGATAGACTGATATCAGGATCAGGAAGAAGGAGGTAAAATTATGTAATATATTAATATAATGGCTTTCAGAACAAGTGAATATTTGCAAAGATATGAGTTGGTTCGATTTTAGTTGAATGATGTTATTGAGATCGCAGCTAATGGTCAACACCAACAAAAAAATGGGTACAAGTTCTCTAATAATGATAGGTCTGCGTTCTATGATTGGTACAATGCTTATTTTGAGGTGCAGTTTCAGTTACAGGTATTGGCTGATGGTACAGGTGTTCCAGATGCAACCCGATCAACAGTTATTAATGGAGCTCATTCATTAATCAACCATTTGACAATAAAGAGTGCTGGTAAGATTGTATATGAAACTGATAATCGTCATAAAGTAACTTTTGTCAAGAACCTCTTAGAATACAGTGATGATTTCAGTAGATCGGTGGCTAAAGATAGTTTTTGGTATTTGGATGTAGCAAATTTGGCTGACATGACTGCTGCTGGAAATACAGGATTTGAGGCTAGAAGGGAGTTGACGAAAAGAATTGGTGAAGGTGGTGGAGCTGAGAATGCCGCCAAAGATGTTAATGTAATTATACCTCTTAATCGATACGGTTTTTTTGAAGAGTTATATGATAAAATGTTGGTCCCAATGCAACTTCAGTTTGATATACAGAATGACGCAGAATTAATATATAAGGTAGCTGCAGCAGCTGCTAGTCGAGTGGTTGTCAATAGATTCTTACTTTGGGTTCCGAGACTATTACCAAAGGACACTTTATACGACAAGTTTATTTAATCCTTTTTGTCGAAGAAATCTTGGACGTATAAAAGAGAATTGTATACGGCTTCCAATCCAACGCGGAGCAGTGGATTCTTCCAGATCTCACCAAGTATTGACAATGTTGTTTCCGTCTTTGTTTACCTCCAACGAAGGAAAACGGAAGTTGAAGATACAAATCCATACCACTTCGATACTTTCAAACTGAATGCGGCTAATGATAATAGCAGTCTCACATCATGTAGATTGGAATATGGAAATGGAGTATTCTATCCGGAAACTGAATACGATTCAGAATCAAAAGTAAGGATCTTCAACGATGTGATGTCATATGGAATGAGAAAGAATAATTACAATAGCGGTACCCAACTCAACATGTCTAATTACAACTCTCTCTATTCTCTCATATATTTTGATTTGTCCTATCAAGCAGATAAAATAACTAGAGACCCAAAGCAATTGATATTCAGGTATAAACTGAGCGCAAATAGTGCTGCAAATTTCAAAGTCCATGCTATTGTCCTATATGATCAGACTATCGTCATCGACAAGGTGGGAAATGAATTGGTCATAGTGTAAAAGCATTGATAAGAATGAGACATTCTTAATTCAGATATGTTTTGTAATCGGAAAATTATATAACATATATTATATACAAGAAATGACTCAGCTTTTTGCAATAAATGTTAAACTATCAAAAAATCAGAAGAAGAATATTGGTGATGCTTATCGTAAAAGAGAAACAGTAGTTATAAGGCTAACGAATGACTCTCTTCATGGGAATGACTCTCTTCATGGGAATGACACTATACATGTCCAAGCTACAGTGAAGAAGAGATTGGAGAAGAATCGGAAATTGAATAAAGGTATGGACATCAAACTTTCCAAGACTAATATCAGAAATCAAGTTGGTGGCAGTTTACTAACTTCAGCTCTAGCTCTTGCGCGTGCATTTGGACCAACCATTGCTAAAACTATGGGATTGGCAGCTTTAGCAGGGGCCTGCAGTGCAGGAGCACAACAAATTGTGAAAAAGATATCCGGAAAAGGGCAAACTGGAGGTTTCCTCATTCCACAAAATAAGATTGATAAGCTTATTGCAAACAAACACCTACTAACTGTAAAACAGAAGAAAGATATATTGGACGCTCTTCAAACAGGTTCAGGTGTTCACATAAGACCAACAAAAAAACAATCAGGCGGTTTCCTTGGTACTTTACTTGCCAGTATTGGGATTCCAATGGTTTTAAAAGCTTTGACCGGAAAGGGTGCCCCAAAGATTGGATCACCTCCAAAAGGGGGAAGAGGAGCTCCGAGAATGGGTGTAAATAGGCCGCCACCGTTTTTTGGCAGTTGGGGTGACAACAAAGTTGGTATGGGAAAAAAAAGACAAACGAAAAAAAAGGAAAGGGTCTACTATTAGGACCAAACAGCCCGTTCAATCAAATTCCACTTCTAGGAGCAATACTGTGAAACCTAAATTCCATAAAAACATCCCATTAAGCAATCATGATCTGCTAAAATGGTGTAGATATCTCAACATCCCAATCAATGATGTTCTATCAAGAGATGGGAAGGTTCCACATAATCATAACCAAGCATTATTTATTTACAATCTTGGACCATCATATATGAGTGGAAGCCATTGGGTAGCTACTTATGTAAAAGATGGTGTGATAAATTATTTTGATAGTTTTGGTATGCCTCCTTTTCAAGAAATGGTAAATCATGCGAAAAGAAAGAATTTAACTCTGCTTCATTAAAATAATCAAATTCAAAATATAAATACAACCACATGTGGATACTTTTGTTAACATTTTTTGAATGAAATGAATAAAGGAAATTCATATTATGATTTATTAAAAGTGTTCAATATACATGATACAATGAAAAATGAAAGATTCATCAAATATTATTTCAAAAATATCTAAATTATATATATAAATGGTAAAATCATATTGCTTAAAACAGAAGAAGCAAACTGAATGCGTTCCGGGGAGCGAACGATATGCCAAAGCTAAAAATGGGCGTATGATGTTAAAGTGCACTTGTGCTGAATGTGGGATAACAAAGACCAAATTTGTTAAGAACAAGGGAAACTAATTGAGCCCTCACAAGCTGGGGGCTTACTTGGAGAACAACTGCTTAAAAGTAGTGGTAAAGGTTTATTCAATCTCGGACGAGCTGGTGCTGCAAAGGCTGTCAAATCAGATTTTGTCAAACAAAAAATAAAAGAGACGGCCAACCAATATCTTGATCAAGCTTTGGACAGTTTCACATCAGACTTATCGAAAAAATTGGATCCAACACATAGTGGTAAAGGATTACCTATACCATTTCCATTTGTAGATTGGAAGAAAGCTTGGAATGTTGCCACTGCACCTGGATTGTTCAAAGGACCTGAAGTGAGTGCAAAACAGGGTAGAGCTTTGGTTGCTGAATACAAGAGACAATATAAAGCTTACAAAGATGCTGGAGGTAGTAGATCATACAACTCATGGATTAAATGGAAAGGTTATGGTGGAGGGTTAGACATCCATAATGCTATTCTCAAGGTTGCACCCTTGAAGAGCAACTGAGGTATGATCCTAATACTGGTCAGATACTTGAGATATATCAACAACCAACAGGTAGAACAGATGCAGTCAGTATGCAGCACGATGTTGATTACTCAGTTTGCGGTAATAAACCAAAAGGTGATCAAGTGAAGTGCAAAAATGAAGCCGGTCGTAAGATGGTTAAGGCTCTCGATGCTATTCCTTGGAAGGATTGACAATGGGGTCATACTGTGGCTAGAAATACTATAGCAACTAAGTCCAAATTAGGTATGGGTGTGAAGTCAAAAAACGGGAAAAGCCGTCGAGTGAAGAAAACTGGCAAGAAAAATTAGCAGATGAGTTACATACACCCATAAAACGCAACTTCACTCGGCGGCGTGTAATCACAAATCATATTGATGAAGTATGGGCAAGTGATCTAGTTGAAATGCAACAGTTTAGTAAATGGAACAAGGGTTACCGATATCTTCTAATGGTTATTGATGTATTCAGCAAATATGGTTGGATCGTTCCATTGAAAGATAAGAAAGGTGAATCTGTCACTGAAGCATTCAAAACAATATTCAAGGAAGGCAGAAAACCACAATATATTTGGGTTGACAAGGGAAAAGAGTTCCATAACAAACATTTGAAAGACCTATTAGAGAAAAATGGGATACAAATGTACTCAACTGAGAATGAAGAGAAGTCATCAGTAGTTGAAAGATGGAATAGGACAATTAAATCCAAAATGTGGAAACAATTCACAGTTCAAGGTAATACAATGTATCTAGACATGTTACCTGAACTAGTAAAACAATACAACAACAGAAAACATTCAAGCATAAAAATAACACCCGTTGAGGCTTCAAAGAAAAAGAATGAGGGTACAATTTATACGGTGTTATGGAAACATCAAAACAGAAACCAAACTTTAAAATAGGTGATAAGGTCAGAATATCCAAGTATAAACGGAATGTGTTTGATAAGGGTTATACACCAAATTGGACAGAAGAAGTGTTCACAGTTAATACGATCCAATACACTAATCCAATCACATACAAAATAAAGGATCTCAGAAATGAAGATATTCAAGGGAGTTTCTATGAATCTGAAGTATTGAAAGCCAAACAGGATGTTTTTCGTATTGATAAAATCATTCGCAGAGATTATAAGAAGAAACAAGCTTTAGTTAAATGGAAGGGATATGGTGATGATTTCAACAGTTGGATTCCAATGAAGGATTTAGGAAATATATGAAAGTGATATAAGAACAAGTTATGTAATCTTATATTGATAAGACGATATAGTATGATTATCATATTATAACGAGAATTACAGTTATAAATACTGATTATTGCTATCAATCGGCAGCCAAAAATATCATTATTTTTGACTATTTTTGCGATGCTTCTTATGAAGATATTTATAACTATTATTGTATACTTTATCACAGTTAGGACATCGGTATTCCTTGTTTCGCCATTTTTTAATAGATTCCAATCGGTGTTTCTTTTTTTCTTCATCTGAGACTATTCGCGGTCTTATATTTGCTGATTTTTTGTAATCAGCTGGTAAGTCTTCTTGTTTGATATATTGAAATGTATAAAAATGATCATCCTTCTTTGATTTACCTGATTTACAATTGTTGAGACCCTCTCAAACCATTTTAACCAAACCAGCGTTGATGCCTAAATGTTGATTGATTGAATACAAGCTGTTGAAAAATGAAACTTCATTTGTATTCTTATTAGTTGCTTTTATACATTTTTTATTTTTACAATTATTTGCAACAAATGAGTAATCACGATCCTTTGCTGACTTCTTAAGATTTTGTTCATGGGTAACAAGCTGGAGATTACATAATCGGTTGTCATCTTTTTTATTATTAATATGGTCAATCTCTTTTCCCTCAGGTATTAATCCATTATGACATTCCCAGATGAATCTATGGACGTAATATGTTTTAAATCCTGATTGGCCATGTTTTCTCACCATACATCGCATATAACCATTACGCTGCTTGATACCTTTGTTGGGCGCTTGTTTGATTATATGTATGATGTTTCCATCACTGTCTGCAGCATATAAGTCATAAGTTGGATGAGTAGTGTAAACGCAGTTGTCGATTGTAATTTTTGTCATTATAATATAGTATAGAAAATATATCTTTAAATCAAAATATTTATATTAAATCTTAAATATTATTAAGAAAAAAAGTATAGAGAAATATAAGAAAAAATATATAGAAAATTTTTTCATAAAAATATATAGAAATTTTTTTCATAAAAATTTTTTTCCGTTAAGGCTTAAAGACTTGGCACATTATAATATTATAGAAAAAATGCAACGAAAAATTATCTCAACATATAGTATGAACACACTTGATCTCTCAAAACTAACCAAATCTCAACTGATCAATTTGTTATTGAAGCAGAATGAGAAAATAAAACTATTGTTTCAGCTAAATATGAAACAACAGGTTGAAACACAAGACAAACCAACACCTTTACCAAGAAAAAATGTAAAACAGATGGTTCAGGATTATGAAGACAACATCATTCCTCCACCACAGGAATTTAGGGATAAATCAATCCCATTACCAAGAAAAAATGTAAAACAGATGGTACAAGAATATGAAAACAATATCATTAATCCACCATTAGAATTTAGGGATAAACCAACACCTTTACCAAGAACTAAGAAACCAGTCCCAGCTCCGAGGACTAATAAACCAATACTATTACCAAGGACTAAGAAACCAGTCCCAACCCCTAGAACCAAAATATAAGAATCTGCTAGAGCTCTGAAGGGTTACACAAAGTCCTTCGAAATCAGCATCAGAAATAATAAAGATCCTCTTGAGCAACTGCAAAACACAAGAAAAGCAGTTGAATATCATATTGTTAGGATGCTAACATCTATGAAAGGTCTAAAATTTGTTGAAATGCTCAAAGTGACATTCAAAAAATCAACAAATGATAAAATAATATACAAAACCGCTTATTTCAATAGCAAACCTATTACCATCATTAATAACACAGAAAACCCCAAAGCATTAGAATTATCAAAACAACAAATTCTAAATATGATAGCTCAATGGATTTCTGAAGGTTCTGGTTGGACCATTGCATCTGTTGACAATCATTATCTTAATATTGTACAATATAAGCCAATGAAAGGCTCATCATATATTGAACTACCACAAGAATTGAAAAACAGCTTGAAAGGATTGATCAACATCAAAAATGAGGATAATGATTGTTTCCGATGGTGCCACATCAGGTGTTTAAATCCTCAAGATAGGAACCCACAGAGAATCAAAAAATCAGACAAAGAATATGTTAAAAATTTAGACTACTCTGGAATTGAATTCCCAGTAACCACAAAGCAGTATAATAAAATTGAAAAGCAGAATGAGATTAATGTTAATATATTTGGATATGAAAACAAACAACCATATCCCATTTTTATGTCAAAAGAAAAATATGACAGACAGATGAATTTATTATTGATAACTGAAAATAATAATAAACATTATGTTTTAATTGAAGACTTCAACAGGTTTATGTATAACCAAACAAAACACAAAGAAAGGAAGCACTTCTGCATGCATTGCCTTCAGTGTTTCAACTCTGAAATAGTCTTGAACAATCATAGAGACAATTGTATTCAAGTAAATGGAGCACAAGCAGTGAAAATGCCTGATGCTGATAACAATATCCTAAAATACAACAATCATAATAGAGAACAGCCTGTGCCATTTGTAATCTATGCAGACTTTGAGGCCTTAACAGAAAAGATATCTGGTTGCCAACCCAATAATAATAAATCATTCACAGAGGTATACCAGAAGCATACAGACTGTGGATATGGTTACAAGGTTGTCTATTGTTATAATGATAAATATAGCAAGCCGGTTAAAATATACCGAGGTGAAAAAGCAGTTTTCAAATTCATGGAAGCAATGTTAGAAGAAGTTAAGTATTGTAAGAAGATTATTAGAAGAGATTACAAACAATTGTTGGAAACAAATAATGGAGAAATTAAAATACCTGTTATATTCCATAATCTCCGTGGTTATGACAGCCATTTCATTATGCAAGAGATTGGAGCTATTGTTAAGAAATATGTTTATAAAAATAAGAAAGGTGAGGAACAACAGATTACCATCAATGCTATACCAAATAATATGGAAAAGTATATGGCGTTCATGCTTGGTAATAATTTAGTTTTCCTTGATAGTTTCCAATTCATGAGCTCCAGTCTAGAAAAACTAGTGAGTAATATGCCGAAAGAATCATTAAAATATACCTCTGAAGTATTTGAAGGTAAAAAATTAGAGTTGATGACTAGAAAGGGAGTTTATCCTTATGATTATATGGATAGTTTTGACAAGGTCAGTGAAAAACTACCGCTGAAAGAAGAATTCTACAGCATTTTAAATGATGAACATATATCTGATGAAGATTATAAAAACGCACAAAATGTTTGGAATAAATTCTGTCTGAAATAATATGGGAGAGTATCATAACTTATATTTGAAATCAGATATCCTATTATTAGCAGATGTATTTGAGAATTTCAGGAAAACATGTTTGGAATATTACAAGTTGGACCCATGCCATTATTTCACCTCTCCTGGTTTATCATGGGATGCTATGCTAAAGATGACTAATATCAAATTAGAAATAATGACTGATATTGACATGTTTCAGTTTATTGAAAAAGGTTTACGAGGTGGTATCAGTTATATTGCTAATCGTTATGGTAAAGCAAATAATAAATATATGAAAGAATATAATAAGAAAGCACCCTCCAAGTATATTATGTATCTTGACGCAAATAATTTATACGGTTGGGCTATGAGTCAGTATATGCCCACCGGTGGATTCAGATGGATGACACAAAAACAAATTGATAAATTAGATTTGGCTAAGTATGAGGAAGACAGCAACAAAGGATTGATATTAGAAGTCGATCTCAAATATCCTAAAAAATTACACAATCTACATAATGATTACCCGTTAGCAGCAGAAAAGGTAGAAGTAACAAATGATATGCTATCTGATTACTGCAAAAAAATCTGAGAAATATAATATATCAACCGGTTTGGTTCACAAGCTTATACCAACCTTGGGGAAAAAAGAAAAGTACGTTTTACATTACAAGAACCTCCAATTATATATAGATCTTGGTTTGAAGGTTACTAAAGTCCATCGAGTACTAAAGTTCAATCAATCCCCTTGGTTAAAACAATATATCGATTTCAATACCGAGAAACGTAAAAATGCTAAAAATGCTTTTGAAAAGGATTTCTTCAAGCTGATGAATAACAGCGTATTTGGAAAAACGATGGAAAATATCAGAAAGCGAGTAGATGTGAGATTGGTAACTGATGAGAAGAAACTGTTAAAATTAACCAGTAAGCCAACCTATGTCAGTAGTAAGATCTTTAATGAGAACCTTGTGGCTGTACATAAAATAAAAGAAACCCTCACTCTGAACAGACCAGCATATGTGGGGATGTGCATCTTAGATTTGAGTAAGACATTGATGTATGATTTCCATTACAACTACATCAAAGAGAAATATGGAAGTAAGGCTAAGTTATTGTTTACTGATACCGACAGCTTAACCTATGAAATTGAAGCTGGTGATGTATACCAACACTTTTGGAATGATAAGCATAGGTTTGATAATAGTGATTACTCTGAGAGCTCGCCGTATTTTGATAAGACAAATAAAAAAGTAATTGGAAAATTCAAAGATGAAGCCGCAGGAGTTCCAATCACTGAGTTTGTAGGCTTACGATCAAAAATGTATAGTTACATGAAAGATGATCAGAAAGAAGGAAAGACTGCCAAGGGAATCAAAAAGAATGTCATCAAGAAAAACATCACACATGAAAACTATAAAGATACACTCTTAAATAATAAACAGATGTTTCACAAAATGAAAACAATTAGAAGTGAGAACCACAAGCTTGGTAGTTATGAAATTAATAAAGTATCACTCAGCTGTTTTGATAAAAAAAGACACTTGCATGAAGATGGAATAACAAGCTATGCATATGGGCATAGAAATATCAAACATTAATTTCCATTTTGAAGTTTCATTTACATTCCAATTTTGATTCCAATTTTAATTTTCATTTACATTCCAATTTTGATTCCATTTTAAATTTTCATTTACATTCTAATTTTGATATTAATTTCAATTTTCATTTACATTCCAATTTTGATTCCATTTTTTGGTTCCAGACTGATGTCCCGGGTTTTGGTCTGGCTCCACATTTGATTTCAATATTTTATTCCTATATTTTGATTCAAGGTTTGGTTTAGTATTTGGTTTGGTTATGTTTTCCCAGCAGTTGATTAATTGTTGGAAAAATAGTTTAGAAATATAGTATAAAAAATATGTTTGAAAAATGTGCGCAGAAAATCAGAACAGAAAAAAATATTGAAAACTGTGCTCGTAAAATCAGAATAGAAAAAATATTGAAAACTGTGCTCGTAAAATCAGAATAGAAAAAATATTGAAAACTGTGCTGGTACCCCCATTTACTATACTACTCCTGTAGGTAGAAGTATTGCCATCCATAGAATGATCGGTTCACTCCAGAAGTCATGGACTTGTACGCTGGCATGTCCAAGTGTGATGGCAATTAGGCTGAGAATACCAAGTGACACTGTTGTCTTTCGTTGTTTAAGGACTTTGCCAAACAGCTCGCAAATCTGTAGTAAGGAAATAGTATCGTTAATCAGTTGATAATGGAAGCGCTCAATACGGCGAGACACTGAATTTGCGAACTGAGTATGAAATTGAATTTCTACATAACTCAAGCAGGTTTTTTGCGGTAGCAGTTCCCAGTCGACATCATATTCGTAGCATTTCTTTAAATCGAGATCAAGTCGTTGAAAACGGTTCGTCATGATTGGTAACACCAGTAGCGTGAGCTAGAAGGCACAGAACACTGTCTGAATACACGATTCAAAATAAGCGTGGTTTAAGACAGCCGCTCGATTAGATATATTAGCGCGCGCAATGATTTAATCTTCTCACTTGCTTCAGCTTCGGGAAATATGGCATCTATTGTCTTAGAACAAAAGAAGCGGCATCCCTAAGCTTGTGATTGAACTTGAAAAAATTTGTCATGTTTAGTGTCGTTCTATTAATGACAAGCCTAACCACCAGTTATAATAATTACCTGGACAAAGGTATCATTGTTTTGGGGCTTACACTTGGTTTACTAGTCAGTAAAAAGGGCTAGCATAAGATTTTGGTAATGTCCAGTGATATCTTATATATCAATAATTGACTACTTAAAATGTCTGAATTGGTCTTCCAAATATTCCACAACTTGTATCTTTTACCCCTTGTTTACATGATAATAATCCTGGTCTTGGGGAGAGACTACTAATTAAAACTAAAACAAAAGAGAGAAGCGATGTTGGCTTATGAAGTTTTCCAACCGAAGGTTGTGACAAAATCGATCCACCTACAGATAAAGCTGTACTAAGCCCCCTCTCTATTAATCACCCCTCTCTGGTAAGCCATACTCTCCAATAAAGCCCAGAAAATTAATAAGCGACCCAGGCCATGAAGGAAGGGGCGGGAGGGGGGGGGGGGAGTTTATATCGAGCCTTTATGGCATACAGTCGAAGTTCCTGTAAATGACCACCTTGGGAATTCGAAAAAGTGGTTGTAACTGGCGCTGGGCGTTTGCAAGCATGGGCTCTCGTAAGCAACCACATCTCAAAACAATAGAGACTGGTCGTTACGAGGGCTTTCAGCATAAAGATTTGGATATGTGTATAAGTTATTAATAGTCATGGCCGGATAGCGAGAGTAGTATAGTGGTTGGGGGTCTAAGCACAGTTTCTATATTGTTTTCTGTTCTGATTTTCTGAGCACATTTTTCAAGCATATTTTTTATACTATATTTCTCAATTATTTTTCCAACAATTAATAAACTACTGGAAAAACCAAATGCTTAAACCAAATAATAAAATATTTATGAAACAAAAACTAAAGAAATAAAATTTAAGAATCAAATGTGAAGCCAGACCAAAACCCGGGACATCAGTCTGGAACCAAAACCTTGAATCACCAATACTGGGACTAATACTGGGACTAATACTGGGACAAATGTGAGAATTAATGAAGATTGCCAATGTTTCCGTATGCATGGCTTTTTATTCCTTATTGGAAAAAATGGACAAAACTGGTGGCCACCAGACCTCTCAGGAGAGACTCTTATTTTTGTGCACAACCCACCCGCCTCTCCTGAGAGGTTTTATTTGTTTTTTTTATTTTTTATTTTTGCCCTCGGATTTGAGATCAAACCGGCACTTCTGCCGTATATATTTATAAAACTATAGCTCTACCCAATGATCCGACATCTTCTTCAGGCAATCATTTTTTAGTCCTAACTACTTATTAACCCAAAGCATGAGGCGGGGTTTTTTCCCATGCTTTGAGGGTGTGTATGGTGTATAGAGAGGACAGCCCCCGCTTTTTCTGACCAAGCTATACCCATACATCACCAACATTAGAATGAGTGAATCTGCTATATATAGGTAACAACAACAACAACAATCTTTATTTTCGTGCCCAAAAAATATAATAAAAATAAATAAATACCAAGAAGAAAAATTACATGATAAAAAGAGCACAGCCGCTTAGAAATAGCTGAAGCTAATCGAGCTAAGTGGCTGGGCCCAGCGGAAAGACCTTTGCAAAAAGACATACTGAATATACACACACGCACACACCGTGTGCCCACCCATCCGTACTTACAAGGACCAAAACATGTTTACACACCTACGTTATGAGGACCA
>JAEMPF020017105.1:22025-27025 GCA_022496165.2 Catalaphyllia jardinei | reverse complement strand
GTACTACCGCAGTCCGCAGTCCTGCAGTGGATGAAAGAACGAGGTATATTCGTGGCTTTTATATACAGCTTATTATGTAAATTATGTCGACTGCAGGACTGCGGTAGCAGTAGATTTAAGGAGGGCGTGAGTTGCGGGGTATTCTGAAGTTTAGCCCCCTATTTTCCCATGGGCACCTTCAACTAAACCTTTGAAAATTACTTCCGGAAGCTTCAACTCGTCTTTCTATTTAGATGAGCTAGAGATTTCTATGTGACGACTGGTGATTGTGTTCCACGGTGTTCCGAAATTGGATCCAATGAAAAAAATCACACATTCTTTCTTGGTTAAAGTTGTCACTTTTCTTGCCGTACACATGCACATGTGCATTATTATTGCGATTCCAGTCAATTTGATCCAACTGCAGCAACCTAGCTAAACTGGCATTGGTTCCGCTTAACAAAAACTTTAAATCACACTTTGACATCACTGATGTAAACAAGAAATGGTCTATTTTCAACACAAATACTTTTGCAAACTGTTTGCAGAGTCAGGCGAGTCCGTATCTCAACGTGTACATGTATGCTTACATGCAGTTAATGCCGAGTTTATACAAGTTTATCGACTTTATGGAAAGCAAGCTGCATCTGACAACAAAAATAAATCAACAACGCACAAAATTACTCACATGTAGTTTTCCTCTGAGTTCTCTATCGTTTCGTAGCTTCACGTAAATTCTCTCATCCAGACTAAGACGAATAAGATCGAGTGGTTCTTCCACAGTGTTAGCTGGCCCTTCATCTTCCGCCATTTTGTTTTAGAGAAAGCAACAATATTTTTCCCAGGGCCCTCTCTTTTCCTCGATAAAGTAAAGAGAAGCCTGGGAATGAGGACGCGTAGCTAGAGTGCAAAGGAGCGAGTGACTAAAATGGATCAGAATTCCTTACAAATACGAATTCAAAGAAAATTTTTGCTCAAAATTGCTCAAAAATGGCATAATAAATAAAAATTGGCACGAAAAAAAACAGTCAAGTAAAAAAGTTTGGCATGAATTGAGTCTTTCTGGGTAAAACAACACAGATTTAATCAATTTATTACCCTCATTTTCTCTTGCCTTATCCATTACAAAAAGTAGTGGTCCTTTAGCTCCCAAGTCGTTTAGTCCCTAGCCAGCTAGACCCCAGCGAAAAGCCGAAAACACTGTCTATTTCTCGTTCTTTAAGCGAAAATATGGAGGCGTTATCGAATTCTGGTTAGGGGTTAGCGGGCTAGGAACTAGTCTACTTGAGGACTAAACGACTGGTAACCATTGGTGTCATTGGTGCAAAGCCCCGTACATACTACGACAGAGAATTTGAAAGAGACGTTTTCTTCTAAAAATGCATCAAATGTTTTTCGTCCACAATATGCTGGAGACATTTGAAAGCGCAAAAACCAGCGGTCATTTTGGATGGAAATCACGTGATTATCTTGAAAGAGCACAGTCACGGTTGAAGGGCTTGAAAAGTTTAGCCTGAACTTTTCAATTTCTTTGTTTGTAATCCGTGTCAATCTTCCCCATCCTTAACCATCTTTGTTCCTTTATGGTTTATTAATATCTCTTTGGTGTTTTTCTATCTATGTTTGGTATTATTTTCAGGTTTCCTTCAATTTAAAGGTAATTTTGTCGAACAACTCAAAATACCGTGACAGTTGTCCTTTAATGTTTCAAAAAAGCTCCGTTTTCAAACTGTTTTCCCTCCACATTAAAACTTAGGGCTGACGTTTATAAATTCTACCGGTTTGAAGATCGTTTTCGAAAACCTCGGTATCTTGACGGATTGGGGTAGTGGTAGGCTTAACTGTAGTTTCAAATTTCTCTGGCGTCGTGTGTACAGTGCGCTGTAGGGGCCTAAATATCGGGTTGTGTACCGGACATAATCTGCATTGCATCAAATGTTCTCCCGGCTACGACTACAACGGAGAAATTTGAAAACGCAACAAACACCTGGGAAATCATTTGATTATCTTGATGTTTCAAATGCTTTGTTTTCAAATTAGCAATAGAGCACTTTTCCGTGTTTACATAGCCTCATCTAAACACTCGGAAAACCCGAGACGTAGTCGAAGGATTGCATAACTTTCGAGAATTCTCCCAACCTTCCGAGTGTTAAACACGAAAAAAGTGCTCTACTGCTTTTATAAAACAATTTTTAAAAATACACTCTCACTCTCATCTAAACACACCTATCGACCAATGAGAGCGCGCGTAGTAGCTCAGTTATTTTATAAATGTTTTTCGTCCACATTAAAAGTAAAGCCAGCGTTTAAAATTCCCCCGGTTTGAAGAGCGTTTTCGAAAAGCTCCGTAGTGAGTACAGTGTGTACGGGGACTAAATATCGAATTGCGTACCAGACATAATCTGCATCCTGCAGATTAGATTGAAAATTGTCATCAATCCAGAGATTGATTGCTAACAGGAGCATATAACCCCAAAACTCTGTCTGAAGCTGGCTTAAATAAACATTTCCTGAATTTTCAAGAGCAAACAGAAACTTTTTTCTTTTTTTTTTCGGTTATTTTTCTTTTTAACGTTACTCGATCCTAGATTGCCTCTTAAAGCCTTAGGTTTATTTTCTTCCTGGGCTTTCAAATCTTTCGGTTTCTTGTTCCGTTTACGACGTTTCTTACTCGGCGATAAATTATTGACACGTCTTTCCATAAAGTGTGCTAATGGTAAGGACGATTCCTTGTTTCTGTCTTTATTTGTTAATTGTGATGACAGTTCTTCAGCTGTGTCTTCATTTGGATTTTTTCTCTTCCGCTTATGTGACACACCATTGCATTCCGTAGGTATCTGCTCTGTCTCGCTATCCTTTCTCACAAAAAGTGCCACAAAAAACCCATTGGTGTAATCCTCTTCTGGCGAGGCACGAATGCAATTCTCGGCTGTGAAAAGTACAAGAAAATATTACGTTGAAACACCGGGCACTCCGATCGATTAACTAATCTTTCTCGAATGAGCCAGGCAGCATTCCGTTTAAAAGTGCGTTAGTCCGTTATCTGTCTGTTGGTCAGTCAGAAAGTCAGGCCACTCGGTCAGTCACTCACTCGGTCAGTCACTCACTCAGTCAGTAGGTCAATCAGTCAGTGAGTCAGTGAGTCAGTGAGTCAGTCAGTCAGTCAGTCAGTCAGTCAGTCAATCAGTCAGTTAATCGGTCAGTAAGTCAGTCAGTCAGACACGCTCCTTCTCATCAAACGCAACACAATCAACACTATTTTGGAACACTCACAAATTTGATAGAAATATCCGCTTTACTTTCGATTTATTCGAAAATAGCACTCCGCACTTTCTGGACATCAACATCGCTAGTGATGGCCTTGGCATCTATAGAAAAGATACTTTTACTGGACAGTACACTAATTTTGACAGCTTTGTACCTTGGCGACAAAAAATCTCCTGGGTCAGACCACTGATTGATCACGTACACCATATCTGTACCCCTAACAAAATCAAGTCTGAGCTCAAGCTGATTAGGAAGTTTTTATCATGGAATGGTTTTCCTAAACGTGTTGCCAACCTATTAATTGATCGCTTTACAACAAATGCACGGAATAGAGCTTCAGATCATCCTGCCAACGACACCTCCCACAACAACCAGCATCCCACTATCTGGCTTACCATCCCATTCGTTGGTGACCTAACAACACAACTTGTCAAGAAGCTTAAACGTAAGCTTCGAAGATGTCTCGTCGATCCTAATATTGAGATCCGAATAAAAGAGAAGACCACAAAATTGTGTTTTTTCACAAGCACTAAGGACAAAACGCCGCAATTAAGCCAATCAAACGTTGTTTATGAATTCATCTGCCCTGGCTGTAATTCCTCGTACATCGGCAAAACGAACAGAACTCTGCTTGTCCGAACACAAGAACATGCACTCACGGACAAAGAAAGCGCTATATATAAACATCTGCACGATTGTGATAATATCAAACACATACAAGATTTATACAACTTACCGGATATTTTCACTAATGAGAACAATTCACCTTCTACTGTAATGAACAAAGAATTTCTCACCCAAACCGTACGTGATAACACAAACATAATAGATCGCGATGATAATTGGAATCTTTTACTATATAAAGAAGCTTATCATATCAAATGTTTAACACCATTTCTGAACAATGGCTTAAAAGCCAGTAGGGAACTCCGCCTATTCTCTTGACAGTTTCGTTTCTTTGTTTTTCATTTTCACGTGGTAATACTGTTGTACAATCTCGCAGTATTTAAATCTCTGCTACCTGTATCCCGCCCAGTCCGTAGATGATATAGATTTATATCGAAATATAACAAGCTCATAACATCGTTTCCTTGCATTTGTTGTCTATCAAGTTTAGTCACAATGCAATTACTCGGTATAGCATTCATTCTTTATCTACTAAAGCTATCAGCAGGTAATGGACTTACAGTTTAGTTTCATGAAAATCAAACTCACTTGGATGCGAAAGGTTCGGCGCAAGAACTGGTTATCAAACAGAGGCACATGTTAACTCGAAAATGGCCTATTGTCTCACACTTATATACATTGTACAGACAGAACACCCACACAGAAAGGGCATTACGGATGGCCAGTGACATAACCTGATAAAACGAGTCAGACAATATCTTGAATAAACCTTGGATCGTGTCAAGAGGTTTAGCTTGATAGATTACTACAATAAATAAGTGCAGTTTGAAAGTTCATTAGTAACTAACTTACATGTACCTCTTTCTTACATTCATCTTCTGTCTCATCAATTAAGTTGTCCATTCTACTAGCAATGCCTGATCCACTACACGAAGGATCTAACACAATGTATTGCACCTGGCTGTATTTGTCATCAGATGGGTCAACCTAAAACATTGAAAAAGAGAATCTATGAATTGTCTCCTGGTCAAGTTTGGTTTCTCTTCTTATTCTGTTGCAAATCTCTTAGCTGAACAGGTTAGCTATGCGATGTAGGGTTGGTCAATCCCAGGCTCCAACCCCCCCCC
>JAEMPF020017105.1:7500-12613 GCA_022496165.2 Catalaphyllia jardinei | reverse complement strand
ATGGAGGTCGTGGGTTCGATTCCCACCGAGGTCAAAAGATTTTTTCTTTACCTCGTGTGGTTTCCTGATTCCCTTTACTAGGGCTAACGCCCAGTGGGTTATTCATGGGTAAAATTAGCAGTAAAATTTACACTTCAGAGTTAATTCTCTGTTACATCATTTGTATTCACAAGGGGGTTTATGAAACCACGACGACAACACCAAGGACAAGTTCGATTGAAAATTGAATTTATATTTTACCTACAAATCTTGTGATACTCTTAAGTCATTTACTTTGTTTATCACTGTCAAAACTATCGCAAAACTAAATCCGGAACACAGGGATAAATTTCAAATAATTGAAATAAAACTTTAAGAAAATTTGCGTCATGGCTCACGTTCTCCAGGCAATGCAAAGTTTGGTCATTTCATGTTGTTGTTTTGCAGAGGACGGCAAAGAAATATATCTAGAATTATAACGCACGTGCACAGCCATTGTTATGCTCTTTAACTCTTTTGTTCAGTGACTTTTGTTCAGTGCTGTTGCCGTTGCCGTCGCGGTTTCGTAAACTCTCTACGTTTCTACAACAGCCTGCGAACACGCTTTTTTGGGAAAGGTATCACCGGCAAGAAGAATGGGGTGAGGAAAACAACCTCGTTCCCAGGGTCTCTCATCTTACCGCCTGGGGCGAAGAAGGAGAGACCCTGGTTGGGTCTGGTCACGTGCTACTTTGACAATTAAGAACATCAGGGAGGGGTCCTCTGTAATCAGGCAGTTTGTCGCGTTCAGCTTTGTTGCGCTGCGACGTGTTCCGCCATGAACCGCAATAATTTTAAAACAGTAGCCTTCGGGCTGAAATTTCAACCAGTATCTATTCCGGCGTTTATCTAAAGGTTATGCAAGTCTGTCTCGAGACAATTTACCGTGGTCATGATGTTCTTGCCGTCGTACCCATTGGATTTATGGAAAGTCGGTCATATTTCAACTGTGGACGCCGAGCAACGCAATTTTATTCCGAAGTTATAGTTATTAACTGTTGTTTCTCCTTTGAATGCGCGCGATCAGATTGATCCAAAGAAAACATAATAATGCCTCTAGACAAACGTACAGCCTTCTCGAAGTAAACCTACGGCAGTCTGACTGGAAAAGCTGGACGAAGATAAATATGATATTCGCGATAAAGAGGAAACACACTGTGCTTGCAAACAGTTCTAGTCTGAATAGCCGGGTCCGGCGTCACAATATAGAATGCAAATAAGAAATATGTTCGCACGGAATATATCAATCTTTGTCCTTGGAGAGCCAATACTTAGAACCTAAATAATATCTTACAATAGAAACGAGCAAAAACAAAGTAAATGCACATGGTAAATTACCGAGGTGTCAAAGTCTGTAAAGCGACGTGCAGTTAAGAGCCGAAACCATGCAGACCTATGACCTCTAAAAATGTTATAACCCGGTCAAAAAGGTTCCGCTCTACTTATTTTTTCTAATAGCATGGCCTAAAGTACCCCTCAGAAACACGCGTGAAGCAAGGAAAGGTCGAGATTCCGAAAATTAAAATAGAAATGCCCAGAAGAAATGCACAGTTGTCTAGAACCGTTTGAGTCTTGTAGGCGCATCACGTATATTGATTTATTATATAGGATACATTAAAAACTGCATTTTTCTTTTTCTAGCTTCCTTTCGGCCGAATATGAATCCAGTTTATCAGTAACGACGGCGAAAAGCAGACGCGACGAGTCGGCGTTTTATCAACCTTAAGCTTCTTAGTTCAGTGCGCCGACGGCGCAGTTGCACTTGCAGTTGTAGTAAATCTTTTCACCGTCTCGCTCCTTTCGAAGTGACTTCGGCTTTCAGTGATCAAGGCCCTGAGTATTCTAAAATTATTCAATCACAGCTCGCAAGACCTCCATAGTAGACGTGGTTTTGATTCATTCTGCTGTAAAGCTGACTCCAAGATCTTCTATACACAGCCTTGGCGGCGGCGTACAATTATTCGTTTGCCTTCGTGATGAGATTTTTACAATATGTAACCGTCGGCCCCGCTAACTGAACCAGACCACACAACCTACAGCAACTTGGATTTCCACTATCAGATGATGGATAAGTTTTCCTCGGCGTTGGCAAAATATCACCGCACTCCCGTAGGCTAAGTATAGACAAAATTCCTACTAGAGCGCCCCTCCCTTCAACAAGTTAATTGTAATCTCCCAGATTCTGAGAGACACCTGACCAGACCCAACCAGGGTCTCTCCTCGCTCGCCCCAGGCGGTAAGATGAGAGGCCCTGGGAACAAAGGTTGCGAGGAAAAGTGATCTTGATTTTTGAATTCCCTGTGCTCACTGACGAACGCAGTGATCTGATTGGTCAAAAATGACAGGTTAGTGCGTTTCACACGACACCTCCAAAATGGCATCTGTAGACATTGTTCAAGGACCGTTCTTCAAGCTTTTGGTTACTGAAACTAAAACAAGAGCAGAAAATAGCTGTAAATTGTTTACTGGAGGGGAGGGATGTTTTCGCTCTGTGGCCGACCGGTTTCGGTATAATTTTTATTTATTTAGTCATTTTTATTTTAATTCTACCGAATGAGATAAATAATTTTTTTAAAAGAACAAGCAAGTTTAACAGTGAAGTAAACTTTAACAATATTTTGTCCATAAATACTCGCCTCAATCAAGCCAAAGGAACCTTCAATTTCACCACTGGTCTTTCCTTTTTCAACACATTACGTGGGTAGTGAGCGACGATTTCTACCTCTGAAAGCGAAATGTTGAAATTTCTTGCTTCGCGCTCATCGTGTAAAAAATTTTACGGATTACCGCACAGTGGTCTTTCCGTGTTGTGAATACTCGAAAAAGCGCGGGAAAACCGGACACGGAATGGCTTATCCGTGAGGGAATAGTAAAAATCAAATTCGTCAGGTAGCCTGAACTGGTATTCTTTCCTCACCTGACCCGGCATTAAAGCAAAATCGACAAACTGTAAGTCCGCCATTTTGAATTGTTTGTCTGCCTTTATCATCCGATTAGCGAGTTAATCCACCTCGCTAGGTGTGTTAAATTTTACGCTTACTCCTCCGTGCATGTCCAAAACACCCGATCCGTAACGAGTCGCCAAAAAGGATGACGGTTCGTGACGGTACATGACGACTCGCAAACACCACAAATAAACAGGCCAAAGAAGTGTAACAATATTCCTCGTTATAAAATAATGACGGCTCAAACACTTGTATAAGTGTGGAGGACGACATTCGATCGCCGACATGTCGCGAACTGACAAACGGTACCGGGTCGTCACGATCTGTCACGAACCGTCACCAGTTTTGCGGCCCGTTACGGATCGGGTATATTGGACAACCCAAGTTTGTGTTGGTGTCACTTTGGAGGTTTTGTCACCAAGGCTCCATCGCGCCTTACTCGACTAATGAGGGACCTTCAGATTGTACTACGAGTACGAGATTGAGTACGAGTGCGAGTTTCAAATTTCAAACCAGTGACGTTTCCAGAGTCCTCGTTCTACACGTTGGTGTTTAGGTAGAGAGGGAAGCTCATGGGATGAGATGGGTCTTTGTTGTGATAATGTGGAGCCTGCAAACTAGAACCGAAAAGTCGTTCTCGTACTCGATCTCGTACTCGTACTCAAATCTGAAGTCCCCTATTATCTTTCTTAAAACGAGAAACCCGGCATTTGCGTCGACAGGCATGCATAAGTTAAACTCCTTCAGCATGGGCAGCAACAGTAATGCAACACACAATGAACTGATGCTGAAAAATATTAAGTGCATTAATGCTCGGATCTTTCTTATGTCCTCCAGGTATCTACGATGGATAGTGCATTTCATGACTGACTATGATTACAGACATTATGAACAGACACACTATTATCATTTGCAGTGTTTTTTGCCACCAAGTTATGTCACATATGATGCAGTAAGTCTTAACATGTGGTAGCATGCACTTAGAGCGGTTTTCATTTGAGTGTCGAAAAGTAATTCAAGTGGTTTTGCACTTTCTACGCCACACGATTGGCTTCAAAGATTCGCGCCACTTTTTCATCCAATCAGTAGTAAAACCAAAACCAGTCGTGACGCGTTCACATGCATTTTCCCGCGCTTCGAGTCAGCTACCGGTAATTTAATACTGTTCTTATTGGTTCAGTGTATTGCTTGTGTCTTTTGTCATTGGCTAGCGTAATTACCTTGTTTTACGACATTCAAGTGAAAACTGCTCTATCTACAAACCTAGTGGCACATTGTTTATCTGCAGAGCAGGGATGTGCTGGCGAGTTCCGGTCACCTCGCCACCAGGGAATTTCGCCACCAAGAAACCACCTTGGAGTTATTGTTTTAAATTTTAATTTCATCAATTCTTGCAAATCTTTTGTATTGTTAAGTATTTTATTTATTTATTTTTTAAAATGGAAAAAATCAAAATAATTAACACCTGTTCAGCGAAGTGGAGCCACCGTCACTGAGGTGAATAGTTGTTTTAGTATATACTAAAGCAGTGAGATAATATACACCACAAAAAATTAATTCGGATGATTTCTTCACTTGTCACGGCTACAAATCCGGGAAGCCATTTTCTCTTGAGTTGCTCGGAGGTAAATAACATAGGATATTCGGAGTTTGACGAGCCAATCAGCGCGCGCCTTAAACGCTATCCACCGTTTTAGTATATACTAACAAATAATATTATGAAAAAATAAAAAAAAATAAAAATAAAACCGCGTACTTTAAAAAATTACACTACTGTGAAGCACTTTTTTCTATGGCGTTGATGGGCCACCACCATACTATGCACCATACACCTCGCCATCAATAAACTAGAGTAAAGTAATCGGGGTATAACAATGTCAATTGTTGGCTTGACGTGATACAACGTGACGTGATACGATATGTGTGCTGTTGTCTCACGAGAAACCATGGCGTTCTAGAATTCAACTACATGTATATTTGTTTGAAAACTGACTTTGTTGTTATTTCTCAGTTTCTTTGCTGTTGCGTTTCCATTAAAACTTACGTAAATGTTTTATAAGGGCTTTGCTTGGTTAAACGGTCAAACAACTTCAACCTTGCACAAGCTGAGTGAGTTCTACAACTAAACAAAGTAGAGTCAATTTCAGTCT
>JAEMPF020017105.1:0-5000 GCA_022496165.2 Catalaphyllia jardinei | reverse complement strand
TTTGCCTAAATTGTCATCAACTTCCCCAAAATTCAAGAACTGTTTTGTTAGACTTCAAATAATGTCGGGTTCTTACACGCGGGCTTTTACTATACCTCTTAGCATGAAAATTTAAACCCCGTACTCACGGACTAAGTTTGTTCCCGAGGTGTTTTCTCGAACGGGAAAAACATCCGTAACTTACAGTACGGACCGAGAAGACGAGGTCAGTAAGAATATTTATGAAATCTCTGGTCTGCGCGTCTGACAGATTCGGAAAACGTTTCTATTCTCCCGGAATGTCCGGAAGAAACGGACGCACGTCGAAAGCAAAACGAGTAATAAGGAAATCATTGGAAATTTTTAGCACGTTTGAATACACAGTGTAAGGAAAATTTGGCAATAATTCACAAAACATTTTGGTAAAAAAACTGAACACCTTTAAAGTTTAGCCGGGCATATTTTAGTGTGCGGCCCATTAAATTCAGTGACTAATTACAGCGTGGGTAGTAACTGAGAGAGAAAATAAAATGTCTTGCTGTGAGTTGTAACAAGGTTGATTTTTGAAAAAGTGAGGCATTCTTAACTGATCCAACTAACATAGCTAGGAAGTAGGTGCCATAGAAAAGGTAACTACAGAAACAAACTTTGCGGCCCGACCTTGTATTGAAGTATCATAATTAGCCTTGGGACTCTCTGTCGTAATGCCAAGGCAGGCTTCGTCTTGCAGACAACTTTTGTTTTGCTTTGTGTTTTTTTTTCTTTCAAATACATTTCGTTCCATGAAGCACTGGTATCAGTTTATAGATTTATAAATAAATCTTTACCATGATGTAAACAAATGTGTTTTAAAATCGAGATAACCATTAAACGTGACCGCAGACCAGTCGCTGAGTGAAAATAGTACAGGACGGGGTGGAGTGGGTGGGGGCTTATCGTAAGATATTGGAATACATGCTAGAGAACTTTAGGCATGTTTCGTCATACAGACTTTCATTTTATTCTCATAACTTTTTCCTTCAAATTAAAACTGATATTAATTAATACAGTTATTAAGGGGTACCCATGTGACTAAGTTTTTGCTTGTCATCAGTGGTATAAAATAGGGTGTCTTTTCTTCCAGAAACTTTTATTTATGCCCCATTGCACGGAATGAACACTACACTTACAATCTTTCCGTTCCCAAAAATGTATGCAAATTCATTGCTTTATACAAAGCTGACTGTAAAACATAATTTTCCCTAACACAAACCAATTTCATCTACGTATGGTGTTAGCAAAACTAGCAATGTACAGTATTTAGCGTTTTCCACTTATAACCCCGACGTGCAATTTTCAAGTTAGTGAACTACGATAGTTTCAGCTAATTCCTTGATTCCATCTGACATTTTATCACTAAGCCCAGACCCTATTCTTTTCATCTGCAATTATCCTGTACATTTTTATTTCATAGGACAAGGACAAAGACTTTTAAAATTAAATCAATTTTTTTTTGGTGCACCACGTTTATTACAGTGTACATAGAAATACATGCAAAAGGCCGGTTACGTAAGCTCCTTCTCTTGCTCCTAAAGTTTTGGTTGCTTTCGTCCCAAGCGTGTGCACGACTCCCTGTTGGCAAAACCAAATTTGAAAGATTGCTATACAGGACACCTTTTCTTAACAATTTTCAGTTATCCTCTACAATCTTTTATAAGTATGTAAAGATATAAAAAACACAAAGGTTTTTAGAGGCAAACTGTTTTTATTTGTACACCAACCCAAAACATATACATATACTTTGTTCTGGCAAAATGGTAGCTACGAACGACTTAATATATACCTACTTGGAAATAAAATGATGCTGTTTAGTTTCCCGTTAAAAAATTATCTAGGAATGACGCATGTCTGTTCAAATTGTGCCAAAACAACGTCACAAAGTCAAGGCATAACAGAAAAAAGTGTAATTTTCATAACCAACTTACAATCTTTACTATAGACAGCAACAACTAAGCGCCATTGCGTCACTGCTTGATGGTGAAATTATCCTTTCACTGAGCACTCTGGCATTTATGGGTCATTTCTTTTATTTTTGACATTAAAACAGCTTTGGAATCTCAAGATTTAAATGGGAGCTTGAAGAAAGTACAGATTTCCGTAAGCATGGAAACAGTAAAATAGTTCAATTTTTCCTTCTTGACGTAGTCACACAAGTCATAAATGTTATGGACAATGCGTTAAAAGGGCTCAGAACAGTTTCCAGAACATTCCAAGACTTAAATTTTGATATACCATTTTAACCACACTTAATCAATTGATACTACAATCATGGTATCAAAAAAACTGCCCAGTCATTGGTGAACACGTTAGTATTATTTTTGTGACACAAAAGGTAACAATAACAACACTATGACCTGCCAAAAACACAACCTTAATGTCAGCTCTAAGGGCTTATATTTCAAAAACGGCAAGGTGAAAGTTTTTCGTTATATAATTTTGATAAGCAGGATAAGATGCAACTTTTGGCAAAGTTTGAAAAAATTCTGTACATGGGGTTCAGAGCCACCTTAAATTTTTGAAGTTTATCCTCCTGAGCGAGGTGAACTAGGTCAGTCCTTACCAAGATTAGCTCGTTTTCATTTAGGACCTATTTAGACAGGTGGCAGCTTGTCAGATGATGTTTTTACTTCATTGTTGCATTCAGACAGCCCTACCAAACTATTTAAGCCACACGAACAGTTTTTCCATCTTTGCTATTCAAAAAGCAATCCTGTGACATAATGAACGTCTCGCTAACGAATGACGTGATCCTGTACTTGTTTCTAACTCGATACAAGTTCGGGAGATCTAAAGGAACTTGCTATAACTTTGTTAATCATAAAAATTACAATTTCCTCGACTGTGATTGGTTTAAAAAACTCCTATTTCTCACTAATTCATTTGTCAAGTTGTTATCGGACAGTTCAATAAGCCAATCACATTCAAAGTTGTAGTTAAAATTAACCAATCACATTTAAAGTTGTAGTTTAAATCAACCAATCACAACCTTGGTTTTAATCACCATAGAAACAACTGTACAAACATTAAAATTGGGGCTTTCTTCAATATGGAGAATTTTTTCCTTTGAACAATGATTATATTTTAGAAGACAGTAGTGATTTATTTTATCCTATGGCACAAGTGTTTATGCGAACTATCCAGACGAGTTCTGTTGTAGTTTCGAGTCAGGATGGACGAGATTCAAAGCAGTAAACACAACAACTTTTTATTCTAGCGAGAGAGTTCTACAGACAAGATTCCGATGCGCATGCGCGCATGTATAAGACCGCATGTAAACTATGACATCCCCCTCTTTCTAAAAGGAGCTACGAACTCGCGCAAAGAAACTTAATAATAAGGAAACAAAGATCTTGTGGAACATGAAGATCATATATAACAAATGACCTTGAACGAAACTTAGCAATCAAAGCAACAATACAAATTGTTATTTTTTTAGTTCAGTCTACAAGTCCAATCTGTCAGGGGGCTTAACAAGTCTTGAAGATCTGCGGAGCGGGGCTTCTGGAGTTGGACATCTCAACTGTGGTTGTCTGGTAGGTGCATCGGAGGCCAGTGTGGTCTGTTCGCAGCTGTCACCTGAGATGCTGGGCATGGCGCTGCTGACTTGATTCAGGGGTGCTAGTGGATCATCACTGGGGATGTTTTGCATACAAGTGTTCTCTCCTGTTGGTCGAATATGACTGCGGGTTCGCCTGAGGGTACTGCCATTTGTCATGGTGACCATGTATGAGCTAGGGGCCTGCGTGCTACACTTGACAATACCAGGTTCCCACTTGTGGTCATGTGGGTTAAGTACACGCACTGAGTCATCAGGGCGTATGTCAGGAAGGGGCTTAGAGGACTTGTCATATTGTGATTTTTGCTCATCTTGTCGTGCTTGGAGCTTGGTGTTTACCTCTCCATCTGCGGATAATGACAGGCCAGGTTTGGATAAGGAAGGGAGGTTGGCTTGGTATACTCTAGAGTTCAGCAGCTCTGCTGGCGATGCAATGTTGTTGTCAAGTGGGGTGCTGCAGAGGCATAACATGGCAAGATGAGGATCTGCATTGGATTCCTTGCATTTCTGGAGGAGGTTCTTCACAGTCTGTACAGTTCTCTCGATGAAACCATTGGCTTGCGGATAGTATGGACTAGTTGTCACGTGGATGAAACCACTGGAATAATGCAGAGGTAAACTGGGTGTCATTGCCAGTGAGAAGTCAATTTTCAATTTCAATTTTCACACAAGCGGAAACTTGCTGTAATAGTCAGATAGCAGCAAATAGGGTGAGTTGTTCCAAAAGAATATGTCACATCCGAGTGTGTGCCAGGGTTTCTGTAGGATGTCATGAGGCATGAGGGGCTCCTTTAAGTTCATATTTTGATTGTGCTGACATGGAGCACAGGATTTGACCATCTCCTCTATGTCGGGGTTTATGTTGACCCAGAACACCGAACCCTTGGCGCAGAGCTTGCATTTTTCTGCTCCTTGGTGTGCATAGTGTAGTTGCTGCAATACATCTGCCTGTAGGCTCTTCGGAATCAGAATGCGTGTACCCTTCAGGATTATTCCTTCTGCAACTGTTAATTTGTCACGATAGTTCCAGAATGCATGAAGGTGTACTGGGCAATCTGATCTTGTGTCAGGCCATCCTTGGGTGATGATTGAACGTGAGAGAAGCTTTTCATCCTTGGCGGTTTCTTCCTTAATCTGTGCGATCCTTGTTGGGCTTGCATTTAGGTGGAGGTGCAGTTCACGGACAGACACATCCAGCCCTTCAATTGTGTCACCAGGGCAGGGACTGTTCCTGGACAATGCATCAGCCAGAGGGACGTTCTTTCCTAT
Organism: Catalaphyllia jardinei; assembly: GCA_022496165.2. NCBI lineage: Eukaryota > Metazoa > Cnidaria > Anthozoa > Scleractinia > Caryophylliidae > Catalaphyllia > Catalaphyllia jardinei. Next base: position 157 of record JAEMPF020017105.1, on the reverse strand, counting down.
TTCTGAACCCTAAGCATCATTCTTGCAATTCGTGGAGGAGCTGTCGTGAGGTGTTTCTTGAAAATTGCCTCTAGCGGCTTGTGGTCTGTCTCAACAGTGACACCTCTTCCATATACATAGTAGTGGAACTTCTCAAGACCATGTACTACGGCTAACA
>JAEMPF020024160.1:78592-89264 GCA_022496165.2 Catalaphyllia jardinei | reverse complement strand
AAAAGCAAAAGCAAAAGCAAAAGCAAAAGCAAAAGCAAAAGCAAAAGCAAAAGCAAAGGCGACGGCGACGGCGACGGCGACGGCGACGGCGACGGCGACGGCGACAATCCTTTATTTACCCACGAAGCATTTAGGAGTAGTGAAATATTTATATCGTCCAATAAAAAGCACGATCTACGCGCAGCGCACCATGGGAATCGTTGAATAGGGAACCACTTTTCTGTATTCTGATTGGCTGTGTTTTCTATGGCTTTGTTTTCAAAATAACGTCATCTTGGAATTAACACGTTTCCTAGAGAAGTCAGAACAGCTTTAAAAAATTTAAAAAAGAAAAAAAATCAGAAAACAAGATACGAATACGAGAAATATGAAGAACTCGGTCAAATCGACATGAAGTCTAACTTCCAACTGAAACAGAAATTTAAGTGCAAAAATACACAGGATTTGGGTTAAAACAGCCATTGAAAACATGGTCGCAATTAAAACGTCATGTGCCACGCGACCAAACAGTTGACACACGAAAATGTTTCGTAATTCATGCACAGCTTCTTTTAAAAAAGGCAACGAAATCTGACTTCTGTAGCCTGTCAAAGCTGTGTGTGTTCGAGCAAGTGTTTTGATTCTGTAATGTCTCCTACCTTTATTAATGTTGCGGAAAATAGCAAACATTTTCTCCTCTTTTCTTTCAATGGCTAAGTTACCTCCAGCAGAACCTTTTTCCCTAGCAATGCATAGAACGATGGCGAGAAATACAGCACGTCCCACTTCCTTCATTGCTGTGTTCAGAAACACAAATAGAAAAATGAAGTTAGTCTTTTCTCAGTTTCAATCGCTTTAATTTAAATATGAAAAGTTGAGAAAGAACTGACAAGAATCTTGAAAATGAAAGTTGATGTTGACGTGCAAGCGTTTTCTTTTATCAGTCGAAAAAAGAAATACTGGCAAATGAAATAAATTAATGTGTGCTTGCTTTGTTTAGTTTAGTTTTTTTTTTTGTAAGGATTTTCTCCCTCAGACATCCTGTAAAGAAGCTGCGACCATTGCTAGTAATTTCAAGCGCTGTTTATGTTCACAGCATTCTTTCCACATTTGTTCTTCATGATTTACATCTAAACTGGAAACAACATACAATTTAAAAAAAAAAAAAAAAGAAACCGGGAAATAATTAACAGCGACAATATATTGAGCGACGTCGCATCTTGTTGGTTTCTTTTTTGGTATGTACTTTATAAGGGAATGTCAGATAATTAAAGCGAGTGATAAACTGTTGTTGAACCAAATTTATCTTTGCTGCTTCATGTACTTAACTAGCACAAAGAACTTAAAAGGGTATTGTGACGCTATCTGGCAACTTCGTAAAAAGCTAGAACTAGGTGTTTTCGAATCAAATGAATTCCAAAACTAATGATCTAGTTTTGTTATTGAAGACTATTTGAAGGTACTGAACCTGTTTCGTGTCGCCTGTCGCTATGGATGGCACAGATGGAAACAGATTGTAACTTGAAAGAATTGGCCTTCTTTTTCGACTTTTGATGCTCCGTGTTACAAAAAAACTCAAGAAATTCTTTATGGTTAGCCATCTCTAATAAAATTAATTTGGTGTCTTTGTGGTAGCTTTACAGAAGCATTGTGTTTATGATTAAAGCCTCAAAGTAATGATTTTAGCACAGAATTGACCTAAAACAGCAAAATCCTCGTGACACTGCTCCTTTAAGTAGAGTTCAATCATAGTACCAGTAAAGTGGATCAAACAAGAAAAGTAAATTTGTTCAATAACAGGTGATTTATGACTTGGTATAATAAGTCATTTGTCTCTCAAGCTTTTTTTCTGTTCGTTTTTTTACCCCGAATTTTCAGAAAAATACTAAAAAGAAATGAAATGCTTCATTCTTACGTGTTCTTACCCCGGCATTCCTTTGAAAGTGATTTTCACATGGGAAAAGCAAGATTCATGGTGTGTTTTTGTTCGTTTAGAGGAAAGTTATGATCATTTGACTCGACTTGACTGTTCCTTAAATTTTGTTGGTCACGGAAACATTTCATATTTCTACAAACATATCGCAATCTTTTTCATGAATTTGAACTATTTGCCAACGTAGGTAAGAAACGTTTTCTTTCAAAGGAGATATTGAAGCGACAGTTTGTAAGATTAGGGAATAACAATGCGGTGCGTATAGTTATATTGATGTCAATCTTGACACTTTGATGTGTACATTTCTGGAACGCTCACCTTTATCGCAGTAACTTGGTGAATGGTTAAGATTGCGTCGCTTTGATATTCATTGCGTGCTCTCCATGAATTTCTGCGTTTTGATCCTTCGGTTCATTCTTATGGGAAACAAATACTGACAACGCTATTCTATTTTGATGTCTTGCGACCAGGAGACTTTAATGGCTTCGATTGTTTATAATTTTCTCACTATTGAAATCGTCACACGACCAAATCTTTGCTTTATGATTGGCGCGGGTTTGCGGATATATGGAAATAAGTGCAAATGGTTTCGTCCCGGGGCTTTCAATTTGCAGGGACTCAAACAGCGTTGTTTCCCGTGGTTATTCATCTGCCGGTATCAATATTACCCTTATCCGATCATGCTAACTATATTTTGGTCGGAAGCCGTTCTGAATTTCGCAAAACAAATGCGCAAGGTTGAAATGTAAATTTAATCATTTTGCACTCTCTTCTTACTTCAATTCCTCTGAACATGGTTTTTAATAATATATAAAAGTTTTGACAATATAACGGCGGTTGATAGCGGCTTTCAATGGCAATGTAATAGGTAATGGGTTCAGTGAAATAGTGAAATTAATACATATTTACCCGGGCTAGATAAATGCGCTTTCATTATGTGGATGAACACAAACGAAGACTGTCGCTGAGAAGTTAATAACAAACGTGAGGTCTTGCTTTTGTGTTGCTTGGATGAATCATAAACACAAAAAATAAACAAGTCGTTAGTGTGTAAAGCTTCAAAGAAAATATGAACAAAACTGTTAATTGACTGTTTGAATTTTTTTTTTTTGTTTTTTCCCGTTAGCTTCAGCTTTACTCTTATCTACGAAGGAAAAACTTTGGGTAAAATGAACTTTACATATTGTCTGAGCTACATGTAAAGCGTCAAGTTACAGTACTTCGCAACGGGCGAGAGAACTAATTATTTAGAATATGTTCTAAGAACATTTTTCCTTTTTCAGTATATTCCAGTTGCGGCAAACAATAAACACAACGCAACGAACGTTGCCAATTGCTACCTGAAAGTCTTAATTTCTATCCCGTTCTTTTGTCCTTTTTTTTCACCTTGGCCTCAACTAGGAGGAGTTTGCTTGTGTTTGACTTTCATCAGCACAATGAAGGGAGAGAAAATAAACGTAATGAAACATGTGAATTTCTGACCTCAAAAATTAACAATGAAATAAAATTTGAGGTGTCTATGAATAAATTTAAACTCCAAATGGTTCAATTTAAATTTTTAATGAACTGAAACATTGAAAAACAAAAAAAGTGGTTAGTCTGCCTGTGGAAAAGATGGATTAGTTTACTTCTTCCCGGGACATCGCTAATTGTCGTTTGTACTGAAAGCATGCTATTCGCATTTCTTCCTTTTCAGTCGAATTTTTTTGCTAAATTCATGCTGTGAAAACTGATTTAGCTAAAGATTGCATCTAAATCAATTCCTAAAATATCCCTCTCGAGCTCACTTGGGCAACACGACAAGACTGAGCAGTGTGTGGTTCAACACTGATTAAACTTGATGGCTGGTCTTGTGTGCTAATATAAAATGACCTCCCGCTTAAGATGGTTTTTTGAGACTCCTGCCGTGAATTTAGTTTAACACTGAAGCTGAAGGATCTTTGGAAGAGCATGGAACATTTTTTCTGCAAAAACATTATGTATGTATAGGCAAAGTTAAGTAATCATAAAAAAGTGGGTTATTTATACTTATCCAGGCATACATTTGCCGTTGTTTTATTTAGGCCTTGGTGCGTCTGCAATTACTGTTTGGCTGCAATCGGGAGTATAGTTCAGAACCGAGAAACAACACGAAATTAACATTGAATAGGAGTTAAATCTGAACTTAACTCTTTTCGATTCAATAAACTTGCCATGAAGTCCAATTTTTTCCCCTAATTATCAGATTCGATACTACATGTAACAAGTCAGGTAGTTAATGATATGAAATAATTTCATTTACTCACTTAAGGATATTGAGAGGCATTATTTCTACTTCAATTTTAAAACCTCATTTTTATACGAGTTTTCGTCCTTAGACCATAAATTCCCGAATGTAGGTGCAAATGGCTTTAATGGAAATTTCGCAAGTCATCAGTGGACAGGGATTGTTAGATTCTCAAATACGCACCTAATTGAATCTACTTTATATCACAGCTAACAGGTTTTCTTTCAATATTGTGACGGGCGTCTGTGACAAATACTAGAAAGACCAATATAAGACTGCTTATGAATAAGTCTCAGAAAACTACTTCATAATGAATGGCTAAGGGCAGCGCAATTTATGGTTGATTTGTTTAATTTGTTTATCACATACGGGGCAAAATTACTGAATGCTGATTGGCTGAGACAAAGGGTATTTTTTCTTAATCACGAGGTCACTTTTGGCAATACTTGATGCTGATTAGCTGAGCACGCCTGCATTAAGTTGGTTTCCCGCTTCATACGGATTTCAGAAACGCATCGCATCTGAGTTTGATCTAAACATGGTTATTTCATCTTAACGTGGAAGAGAATCAACATGCAACAAAGGGCAGTACGTCTTTTGGTGGAAAAGCAAAAGGATTTTTCGGACTAAAAATGTATTGATTCGCAGCCTGAAAAAAAGGTTTGAGTGGGGATGGCTGGTGTTGCACGAAGCATAGAATTACAGACCTCAAAGTTAATTTCTTCGTTTTGCTTCGGGTCGCTTTATTATTATTACAGCTCACCTTATTGCCGTAAAAACAGCGTAAATTGTGTTGGTACGTGAAGTTTTCTCGGTGGAAAGGACAGTTTTCGATCCAAGAAGTTATTAGAGCTCGTTTGGACACTTGTTTACGTCTTTCATCGATCGATGAAGTAGTTTCACGCCGTTGCAAGCTTCGCAAAACAGGTAAATAAAATTAGATTGCTTAAAGTTTTGTTTGTAAAGAAATTGCTTTGAGTGAATTGATCCAAGTTGCTGTGTTTTGCTTACTATTATAGTAGGCTTTCACCGTGCTACTGCTACCCTGTTAAATAGTGACAACCGCGACAAACCTGTTTACGCGACGGCAAGACCTTGAAAAGTAGTCCTTTGTACAAAATTTTGCACTTATGTGATAAACAAGTAATCGCAAGTGCTCTCGGGCAGTTAAGAATAAATTTTGCTCGTGTAGTTAATCCTTAATTACCCTCGGCCCCATACAGAGCATTTTAAATTAACGCGCGTGCTTTCACAATTTGTTCGGTCATAATTTAACAAATGGACGTCGGTTCTTCATGCGTCTCAGTGACGTGTTATTGATGATGAATTTCGTCATAACATTGCCAAAGTAGCTGTGGATCCACGAGGTGATAGCCAAGTGGATCCGCAGACTACTTTGACAATCTTATGACGAAACTCATTGTCTATAACAGAACAGACACATGAAACATTGACGTCAATTTGTTTTTTTACGATGGCAAACTGTCCGACAAATTGTCCGCTCTCGCTCGTTGCCTCATCGCATAAATTATAAATTCATGTGTCGGTCCGCCTATTGACGATAAAAATTAGCTAATGAGCGCGCTAGAATTTGTAATGGTAATAGGAATGAGTGGAGTCCAATTCGGACTGAAATAATACGAGTGATAACAAAATCGGATAAAAGGATATAGTATCAATTCATAGATTTATAAATAAATATTTACCATGTAAACAAATGTGTTTTAAAATCGAGATAACCATTAAACGTGAACCTAGACCAGTCGCTGAGTGAAAATAGTACGGCGTGGGGTGGAGTGGGTGGGGGCTTATCGTAAGATATTGGAATACATGCTAGAGAACTTTAGGACTTTCATACTAAACAGTGAAGGCATGTTTCGTCATACAAACAACTTTCATTTTATTCTCATAACTTTTTCCTTCAAATTATTACTTATATTAATTAATACAGTTATAATTTTCAACCGGGGTACCCATGCGACTTTAAGTTTTTGCTTGTCATCAGTGATATAAAATAGGGTGTCTTCTTTCAGAAACTTTTATTTATGCCCCATTGCACGGAATGAACACTGTACTTACAATTTTTCCGTTCCCAAAAATGTATGCAAATTCATTGCTTTATACAAAGCTGACTGTAAAACATGATTTTTCGTAACAGAAACCAATGTCATCTACGGTGTAAAGAAAACTAGCAATATAATGTACAATATTTAGCGTTTTCCACTTAAAAGCCCGACGTGCAAGTGTACTACCAACTTACAATTTCTCTGTTATAGACAGCAACAACTAAGTGCCATTGCGTCACTGCTTGATGGTGTAATTATCCTTCCACTGAGCACTCTGGCATTTATGGGTCATTTCTTTTATTTTTGACACTAAAACAGCTTTGGAGTTTCGAAATTTAGATGTGAGCTTGACGAAGGAACAGGTCTCCGTAAGCATGGAAACAGTAAAATAGTTCAATTTTTCCTTCTTGACGTAGTCACAAAAGTCATAAATGTCATAGACAACGCGTTAAGGTGGCTCAAAACAGTTTCCAGCACATCCAAGATACTACAATCATGGTTTAAAAAGACTGCCCAGTCATTGGTGAACACTTTAGTGTTATTTTTGTGAAATAATAGGTAACCATAGCAACACTATAACCTGCTAAGAACACCCTTAATTTCAGCTCTAAGCGCTTATATTTCAAAAACAGCACGGTGAAATTTTTTCTTGTTATATAATTTTGATAAGCAGGATAAGATGCAACTTTTGGCAAAGCTTGAACAAATTCTCTACATGGGGTTCAGAGCGACCTTAATTTTTTTTTATGTTTAACCTCCTGAGCGAGGTGAACTAGGTCAGTCCTTGCCAAGATTTAGCTCGTTTTTATTCAGGACCTATTTAGACAGGCGGCAGCTTATCAGATGATGTTTTTACTTCATTGTTGCATTCAGACAGCCCTACCAGACCATTTAAGCCACGCGATGAACCACGTCATCCTGTACTTGTTTCTAACTCGATACAAGTTTGGGAGATCTAAAGGAACTTGCTATAAATTTGTATACTAGATACAATTTCAATTTCCGCGCCCCAGAGAAGCCTACTGTACTTCGTGAGTGGTCAGTGGTCACGCTAGTGAGGTAAAAAAGATGGGTTTGTGACTTTCACTCAATTGAAAAGACTCGCATCACTGCGAACAGTCTCTTACTTCTCTTAAAGCTAATGAGGTCACGTGTATCCTGTGAGCCTGGGGAAGCCGCGAGATGCAAGTCTCGCCGTGTCTCGCGTCTCTGCTGCTGCACGCTCTCTGGGCTGGGCAAAGACAAGACGCGTTACTACTGATGCGGTACAGCAGGTTTAACGGTCGTCTCAATTATCTGAACACATTTGTTTACATGGTAAAAATCTGTTTATAAATCTATGAATTGATGCCAATCCTTTATGGGACAAAAAGTATTTGAAAGAAAAAATAAAACACTAAGTATAACAAAGGTTGTCTGTAAGACGAAGTACGCCTTCGCACCAAGGCTGAGAGTTCTATAGCTACACAGGAAAAAATAACAGATGCCCATTTTTGGCTATTTTAGGGTATTTAAAGAATACCCGACAAAAATCCCAAATTTGGAAGAGTGAGACAAGTCCCAATTAGGGAACTTGGTTAGAATTCCCTGGTTGGGACTTGTCTCACTTTGCCAATTTTGGGATTTTTATGGGTATTCTTTAAATACCCTAAAATATCCAAAAATGGGAATCCGTTATTTTTCCTGTGCTAATTATGGTACTTCAAGTTCCAACGTTCCCAAAAATCTTCTGATAATCTGCCTGCAACCATCCCCACCCCACACCCTTCGCCTCGCCACTGCGCCGTACTGTTTTCACTCAGCGACTGGTCAGCGGTCACGTTTACGATGTAAATGTCACTTCCTGATCACTGTTGTTGTCCATCAGAAAATCAAAATACCAGCGTGACATGGCCTCGAAGATAAAGTAGTTATGTTATTTGATTCGTATTTCACATTCGAGTCGAGGTTTAGGTGGCACAGGTTAATTGTTACGGTGGAATCGACGAGGGGAATTCGAATACTAGTCGTAGTGTTTGAATCGTTCGCAGACATGTTCGCATGGGGATGTGGGAATGGTAAGTTTAACGAACAATTTCAAATTTTGCCGGTTGAATTGAAAGTAAAGTTCATTTAAATGCTTTCGTATGTGTTTTTGACGGTTTTAGATCAGCCCGCTCGATTTATATCTGGTACGATTCATGTTGACAAGTCCCTCAAAATGGCGGCCAAACTTGGAAATTGCCGAAAATTAAGAAAGTTCACGGAGTTATAAAGTTTTAGTAAAGGTCGGCCTCAAAGTTTTTTTCCGTAGTTACTTTTTCTATGGCACCTAGTTCCTAGCTATGTTAGTTGGATCAGTTGAGAACGCCTCACTTTTTCAAAAATTAGCCTTAACACATTTTCTACCAGCAATTTTCGCGGGAAAAAAAATTAAACCCCAGAACTCGGCAAAAACAATTTTTTTCACGAAAAATTGAGTTCGGAACTAATAAATATATAAATAAATATAAATAATACATAAATAAATAAATAATAAATAATAAATAATAAATAAATAATAAATAATAAACTAATAATATATAACTAATAACTAATATAACTAATAAACTATAACTAATACTGTATGAACTAATATATAGTTCATGAACTCAATTGAACTGAACTAATATATATTTTGAGTTGAAATTGAGTTCTATATTTATATAATATAATATATATTCTAATATATATATATATCAGTTGATATATATAGTTCAATTGAGTATATATATATTAGTTCATATATATTTAGTTCAACTATAACTAATACTATAACTAATAAATAATAAATATATATATATATATATTTACACTTGTCTGAATAGTGAATGAAATGACCTTTTCTGGCTATTTCCTTCAGGGTCAACAAAAATCTCCGATTACGCGAACGGGCCCGAACTCACGCTTTGCAAAAAATTTCTTCTGACTTCGAAGCGAAATATCCTTTTAGGGTTAATAGCTACCACACATCGACACAAGTACTATCTATTCCTTAACAATCCAGCTTTATCATGTTAAAATTTCAGCAAAATCGAAGGAAACCAGAATTAATAAGAATTTTTTCTCACCTCGCATCATCGCTTGAATCAACAAAGGTTGCCACGGTCGCCCATAGCAACCAAAAAGCACGGGCATAACAGAAGCCGACTTTTGGTCAAAAAATCCCACAATTATGTTCTGAGAGCTAAACCATGGATGGGAACATCTTTTTCGAACTATTCCTATGTGATTGAGACGAAAACATGACCTCGGCATGCTAGAAAAGAGAACAAAACAGAAAACAGAGCAGACGGCATAATTAGCTAATTAAATATTCAACTTGCTGCTCTACACGAAAAGTGAAATAAAGCTTACTTCTGGGTAATTTCACCCTTGGAAACTAGCAAATGGTCTCAAATCATTTCTGTATCCTTACAAGTTTCCTGATGTTTATTTCCGAAAGATTTTGCTCCAATTTCTGAGCAAATAAATATTTCCTTGCGAGCGACGCTATTGTTAACAGACGCATACTAATTAGCTAACTTGACAAAACTTTCCCGAGGGGGTATATGACGAAAAGACCCCAAACTCTGCATGCAATTGGATAAAACCTTGAAAGTAACATTCTCCACCTTTGGCAAGTGACGGAAGTAACACAATTTTTTTCCCAAATTTTAAAAATCTCCAGTGTGATTACACCTGAAGGCCGCGCGGCGGCTGGATCGGTTTTCGCATATGTGACTTTAGGAAACCGATATGGTGTCATTCAAGTCTTCCTGTTTGCTTGGTTGAAAAGTGATCTTCACGAAAGTCACCTCAATGAATAAGATAGAGTTAATATATTTGGCTGTCGTATTTGTTTTTTGCTGAGTATCTTAGTTTTTTGTAAATTGTACTCCAAAGTTGTCTCAAATTTGAGTCTTAAAAAGTGTTACGACAGGCCTTCGCTCGAGTGAAATTTCCGTAAAACTCAGACAAATAAAGAGATCCGATCAAACGGATTGTAGTTTTAGTATAGGTACATGGTGAATGTCTCACAACACACAAGAGATGAGCTAAATCTGTGACTCAAGCAAAATCGACCGGACCGCTCTTACAGAGACACACTCTTAAGACTTGGGAACGCTGATTCTCACTTTATAATTTTTTCAACAATCATTATAAGACCGAGGAAATTGCGAAAGCACGTTCATTTACACAGCTGTTCAAAACATCAATGGAACAACATTGGGTATTTAGTAACTTATATTGTTTACATAACCTTTGGGATTCTGAATAGTAGTAGCTTTAACAGTTTAAGGTAGAGAACGGAGACTGCACACCAGCGGATTTAATTAGAGATCATAAAGATTCTTGTTTTTCGGCCATTTCAATTTCAATAGAAAGAGAAAACAAACAGCGGTTACAAACATAGTAAAGTTTCGCATG
>JAEMPF020024160.1:52594-67100 GCA_022496165.2 Catalaphyllia jardinei | reverse complement strand
CCCCCCCCCCGCGGCAAGGTCTGGAACCGAGTTTCCGCTATCGCCTCAGTAAAGAAATTTCGCCGGGAGGGATTAAATACTTGGTTTGTGGAAATCAATTATAGCGAACTTCCATGAGCAGATGGCGTTTGTAAACGTTTTGCATCTTTCACGTTCAAACATCTGAGGAAAAGTCCCAATTGCCCTCATTTAAAACTTGGACATTTGAGGCACCGGAGATATGTAAATAATAGTAATAAAAAAAACTGTAAACCCGTGAAAGGGAACCCCATTAGTGTCAGTCAAGTTGCCGTCATCATGGAGTTCAATATTTCATCCGGTCATATTTTTTGTGGTGGTGTCATTAATTAATATGCTATATATTGTTACCAGTAAAATTTGACGGTAAAATTAGAATAAAAGTCGTGAAAATAACCCTCCCATTCGATCGTGCTTCGATTTGGTACAATGGGTGATATTCTTTCTTTAGTAGCTTCAGTTAATATAAACGCTTGTCCCGAACCAATTAGTTTTGGAACTAGTTGCAGGGCTAAGCAATTTTTGTAACTATATGTAAGAAAAGGAATAGAAAGCAAATTAAAGTTATTGTTGAAAGATCTAAGTGTAAAGACTTGGTTTCCCAACATTATGGAGTTATGTCCTTAATCAAAACGCTTTGCTCGTGGAGTGGGCCACAAACCAAGGAACATACGGGCAATGATGTTAAAATTAATTAGAAAATAGCGCAAAGAAAACACATGCTTTAATTGGTTAAAAATCGAGCCTCTATAACTTCATAGGAGCACAGAATTAGCTCTAACTGTTGGTGCGAGCAAAGAGCACTTACATTTTGATGATCAAAGTACAAAAGTTGTTTACTTGTTTACATTTTAAAAGCGTGAATTATTTTGTGGATCTGCAAATTTAGCACTAGGTAACTCTCAGTTTATATCATGTACTACTTGGTTCAGTGCAGCAGTAGTTATGTTTTCTTCAGTTCAATATTCATACAAATAAGACTGGATAAGGGGGTGACAACTGAACTTGTGTCAAAAGATAAATTATATTCTAAATTAATGAATGTCTATCAATTTAACTGATAAAAGTAGGAAAAAATGAACTATTCTCTTCAAGTGCAAGCCGAATGAAAAGATGTGAAATGAGACTCTTGAGGTCTTGAAGTTTGAAAGAGGCTAGAATCAAAGTTTTTATACTTCTCCAATAATCTCGAACCTGAAAGCAACTCCGGAGAAAAGACCAGATGTTGATTCGTACGAATGGATACATACTTGAACTAGGCAACAAAAAAAAATTTCTTGCACACAAGCTTCATCTCATTAACAACGCAAAGCAGTTTTTAAAGAGCTCGGGATGGTTGCCAGGCTCATTCTTGAATCATAAGAAAAAGAGTGTGTATTGTTCACCCTGAAGTGGGCGTACGAGTTCGTTAAAAAGTTTTTCGCATGCAAAAAAAAAGGGATTTCTTGAACACAAACTCCATAGCATTAATAACAAGGCAATTTTTAATTCATGAATCATAAAAAAATGCGTATTGTTCACCCTGAAGTGGGTGTACGAGTTCGTTAGAAAGTTTTTCGCGGACAAAAAAAAAGCTTTTTCTTGATCACACACTTCATAGCATTAATAACAAGGCAATTTTTAATGAGCTCAGGATGGTTGAGCTCATTCATGAATCATAAGATAGAGAGTGTGTATTGTTCACCCTGAAGTGGGTGTACGAGTTCGTTAAAAAGTTTTTTGGCAGGCATAGACAAAATTAAATAAATAAATAAAAATAAAAACTTTGCCCAGAGAACAGGTAAAAGGCAAAAAAGAATGAAAATAAATTATTTCTTTTTTTAAACTGTCTATTATATTTTCATTTGGCTAGGTTTTTCTCAAGTTTAATTTTAAAATACAAAGGAGAAGGAAAAGAAAAATTAAAAGGATTTTGGGTGACTGGTATATCATTAGAATTGTCTTTACTATATAGGTATTTGGCTTACAATATTTTCTGACAAACTCTTAAGGCGTTGAAGCAGAAAAATAGTCTGCTTTTACGAGGAAAATTTTCAGGTTACGCTTAGTGCAAAAAGTGAAATAAACTAGTAAACACGTACTAGCCATTTTAACATTAATCAGTATTGGAACTGTATAAATTATCCTGTAGTTTTAAAAGAAGGCGCGCGAAAAACTTAATTTTTACCAAAATCGGCCTGACTGCTTTTTATGTCATCCCGGACCGAATAGAAAAGGAATAAAGATATCACAATGGCAATTGAGCTTAATTAAGTAATAAAAAGTGTGTAGGAAAGCATCCTGCAGGGCGGCATGAAAATCAATTTAACAACACAATCATGAAAGAAAAGGTGGAAAAATCTATTCTATTGAATTCAGAAGTTCTTCCGGCCACTATTTGTTCTTGGCTGTCAATTGTGCGCACTCGAAAACTCTTAATCAAGATGTTCCTATTGTAAATGTCTCACCTGCTACTTAAAAAACACATTATAAAAGTTCCTTGAGCATCAACACACTTGCAACAAGAAAGAGCCAGTGAACAAGAATGGTGAACTTTAGTGTAACCGAAAACACGACAATCGATCTTAACGAAACAAGCAGAGCGTCAATACCTACAGGCCTAGGAATATCCGTAACCAACATTTTTCTGTCCATCACTGCATCACTGGGTAATGCTCTGATCCTTGTTGCTCTTCGTAAGGAGACTTCCCTTCATCCTCCAACGAAGTTTTTGTTCCGATGTCTGGCGATCACTGATCTTTGCGTCGGAGTTATTACACAACCATTCTTCGCCGTTGGCCTCTTGTCTGCTGTAACAACTGGAATGAACTGGAAAGGTATTTACTTCATAAATATAGTAAGTACCACTTCAAGCTTTGTGTTGTGTCTGGAATCGATCTTCACATCCAGCTCAATAAGCGTGGACAGACTCCTAGCCCTGCTGTCTGGACTGCGATATAGACAAGTTGTAACATTGGCTCGCGTTCGCTCAGTTATCACTTGCTTTTGGTTGATTGGTATATCAATTGGATCGATATCCTTTTGGAGTTATAGTATTGCCTTTTATCTAGGCTCTTTACTCACAATATTCTCTCTAGGAACGTCCATCTTCTCTTACTCAACGATTTATTTCAAGCTTCGACGACATCGGCTTCAAGTGTCCCCATTAACACAAGGACAACCTAACCGCAGAGAACTTCCACTGAATATTGCACGATACAAGAACTCAGTTTCTAGCGTAATATGGGTGCAGGTGGCATTAGTTACTTGCTATATTCCACTCTCAGTTGTCGTAATGCTCGTCGCATATGGGCAAATACCTGGAAGGCAAAGTGAGATTGCACTCTACGTGACAGGAACTCTAGTCTACCTAAATTCGTCTCTAAACCCTATCCTTTACTGTTGGAAGATCAGACCAGTTCGTCAGGCAGCCAAAGACACGATTAAACAATTGAACTGTTGTAAATCAGCTTAGATCTTGAGGTGCAGTGATAAGTTAAGAGAAAGCCCTGTATTGCAGCGCAAAACATATTCACGGGCTTATTCATGAATCATAAATGAAATATTCTTATGCATGCCACATTGGGTGTAAAGATCAATTTTTCATTTTCATTTTATTGTTTTAATAGTTTCGCTATCACTCTTCGCATTTTTACTTTTGTCTTTAGATTGCTGGCAGCCTGTTTTTCTCTCGAAATTCAGCAGGGGTTAAAGGAGAATGGAATTAGACATGGGAGCGGCACGCTTACTTCTCTACTAGGCCGCCGCGATACTGCCCTTAATCGCGCGATAACTTAACCCCTTGGTTGACTAGGATGTACCTAGTACGTACTGAGAGGCGTTAGAAATGAAATTTTAATGCCGGCCTCTCAAAGCTGACCAATGGTTTGGTATGAATGGTATGATTACAAATCCTGATAAATATCAAGCAATGATTTTAGGGAATACAAACCACACCTTCAGTTTTACAGAAAATGACACGAATATTCCGGTAAAAGACAACATTGACCTCTTAGGAGTGAACATTGACTGACAAGAATCTGCAGTTCAACAGCCATGTAAAAAAGAAAACATTTGTACAAAGGTCAACAATCAAATTAATGTAATTTCTCGTTTTCGAAAAATAGTACCGAGAGATGGCCTTTATTGTTTCATATTTTAAATATTGCTCAGCAGTTTGGCAATTTTGCGGGGCTCGAAATAGAAATAAATTAGAGCATCTTAACAAAAGGGCGGTCAGGATTGTTCCGAATGAGAAGTCTGTGCACTGCCAGGAGCTACTGAGCAAATTTAATTCTAGTGACCAGTATACTATTAGGTGCCAAGGCATGATGAAAACAGTTTTTAAGGCAATTCAGTTTGAAACGATGACGAAGTACATAAGTGGTCTTTTTCAAACCGGGAATTAATACTGAACGCATCCTACCAGGATCAAGGAAACTTGTTATTCCATACGTCAATACAACCACTTAAGGTCTTCACTCCTTCAGATACACTTCTGCAAACATGTGGAACAAACTCTCAGAAGACCTGAGATTATTAACGTACTTGAATAAGTTCAGAACTATAATATGCCAAATTTCTTTCGAACATCAATGCAATTGTTACTTATACTTATACTTACTTAGTAGTTTAATGTACTGTATATACTACAGGATTTGTATTTGTTATTATATTTTTCCGTTTTCTTTCTCGGAGAATTTTAGCTATACAGCAGCTATGTGCAGGTACGCTTGAAAATCCGAGGTAAAATAAAGGTGATGTTTGTAAAAGATGATGTACAGGGGCGGACTCGGGATTTTTTTTTTAGGAGGGGTGCACCACTAAGGAATGGCGAGACTGACTGTTTATTTTTTTTTTCAAAATGCTAGTTGTATTAGAAAGCATCAGGTCATGAGGGGGGGGGGGGGGGTGAACACACCCTGCACCTTCCCCCTAGATCTGCCCCTGATGTATGTGCTCTTTCTACTACAAGTGACGTCATCAATTGACAAGCAGATAGTAGAGCTAGGATAGCTCTATCCACGCAATGGTCATTTCTGGATATCAACTGCATTTTGACGGCGCAAATTAAAAAACAAGTTATAAAGTTTGGTGCAAAAATGGTGGTAAAACTGCCCACTACAACCATAGGTGATCAAAGTCTCATTTCTTAGAGACTACCTTTTATATACCTATTATTTTATTATGCAATTTATACATGCTACGTATTTTAACTGTACATACATCATTATAATTATTGTTTCTTATTTGCAAATAATTCTAATTTTTGTGTCCCCAATTACTTGCAAAAGAACTAAATACATTGATACGTTAATAAAGCTTTTACTTTACTTAATCTAAGCTTTGCCCATAATTAACACCCAACTTTTTATGGAAGCCAGAAAAAAAATATGCAATGCAAAAGGAACCGATAGTAAAAGGGCCAGGAAAAAAGGAAAGAAAAGAGAGGCAAGAAAAAATTCGGAACCGTTAGTCACACACAGAAAAAAATCCAAAAACGTCCAAATTTTGGCTTAAGCGCATGAACCAAATTGAAATATTGCAACATGATTCGCTGCTATTTCTGTTCACGATTTGCCTGCTATTCGATAATTTTTTTTGCGTTTATTTCGTTGCTAGCAATATTTAGTTGCAGCTTTCCGAAAATCAAGACTAAGGGAACGAAGGGCCAACTTTGTGTTGAATTAGCGACAAGTTTCAGGCTGACATTCTCCTAGTGAGCGTGGTACCTGTAGTTTTTGCTGTGGACATTTCAAGGCAAAGTGAGAAAACTAGTGTCATGGTCATCGCGGCCCCAAAGCATACTATGTCATTTATGTAATGTTTTCGGTCGAAAGTTTTGTTTGTCTTAACTTGGAAAGTTTACTTATGAAACACCGCAGTTACTTTATGATTTTCTGTACTATGTTGAGTTTTAAGTTTTTCTACGAGCGATTTAAATCACGTCATGAAACATGAAGGCAGTTGCAGATCATATAACATTCAGCAACATCGAAAACTGCAATAGCTATATAATTACTAGATTAATAGTACTTGTCTCAAAAGGATGTTCTTAGTGCAGTAGAAAAACGTGAACTGTTTGAAAAATGATTCAGAGGCGGCATTAAAAATACAGTGCCAGGGACGACAGAAAGGGCAGCAAAATGCGGTAGAAAATTCAAACTTCTTGCGTACTCTTCATGGCCATCACAACTATTTGATTGGGCCCATTATTCAAGAGGTTAAGTTAGGAAGATTTCTGCCAGAGTTCTTTCTCCTCATTTTTTATAAGAATTGTCACCTATAGGGCTAACCTCTTGATTTCTATTTCAAGAGGTTATTTTTTTCTTTTTAACATATTATCTGTATCTCTTGAATATAGTATTGTGATTTCGATCGTGAAGTTCAAAACAGAAGTCTGAGGATGATTATGAGAAAACAAAACCCAAATTTTCAACTTAAAAATATTTGAATAGAAAAAAGAGATGGTGATCAGTTCTCACTCGATTCTGCCGAAGGACCTATTCGGTATTGGCTTTGAAAAACAATGCAAGATGCTTTATCTAAAACTGAAACAGACCCCTTTTATTACTAATACATTCGGCGAAGAGCCTCGACCTTAACGTAATAGTCCTAAACAGAAAAGCGCCAAAGCCTCGGTACTTATTTTAAATCTTGCTATAATTCAAAGATAGAGTCCAAACTGAAAGCCAAGAACTGCAACCGTGGACAGCTCTCTCGAGCTGGTTGGGTCTGGTCAGCACGGTGTAGAAAGTAATGAAGTATTCGGTTGGTTAGCCGATCATCCACTTTTCAGCATTCTTTGGGCCATAGGTCTTTCTAGATTTGACATGCTGCTAATTTTTAATCTTTTTTTCCATGAATTGTTTGCAGTACAGATTTCTCTGCCAGCAGTCTCCTAATCGCGACGACATGACATTTTGGATTTTTCCTGTTGTCCTTTGTCACGCGTTTTGCACTTGACATTGCCAATCTGCAAAAATTTGGATTTGAGTTTCACCTGAGGTCATCACCATCTGCATTTAGTGGATGATCGGCTAACCAACAATTGCTCATTACCAGTGACCAATTACTATGACTTGTGACTCATTAGTTCTGACCCATTACCAGTGACCTGTTACGCGTGACCTGTTACCTTTGAACCATTACCTGTGACCCGTTACCTGTGACCCATTGCATGTGAACCATTATCCTTAACTTGTTACCTGTGACCCATTGGATGTGAACCATTGCCCTTGACCTGTTATTACTGACCCATTGTCTGTGACCCATTGCAAGTGACCAATTACCTGTGACCCTTTAAATGTGACCCATTACTTGTGATCCGTTACCTGTGACCCATGTGAACCATTACCCTTGGCCTGTTACCTGTGACCCATCACCTGGACCCATTACTTGCCACCCGATACCCATGATCCATGACCTGTGATCGACTACCTGTGACCTGTTACACATGACCCGTTACGTGTGACTCACTCCCTGTAGCCTGTTACACATGTGACCTATTACTCGTGGCCTGTTACCTGTGTTCCGTTACCTTTCAATCATTACCTGTGACCCATTACCGTGACTCATAACTTATTACTTGTGATCCGTTACCAGTAACCCATTATCTTTGATCCATTAACTGCTACCCGTGTGACCCATTACTTCTGACCCATTACCTTGGGACCCTTCACCTGGAAATCAGTGACCCATGACCAGTCAACCATTACAGTGACTCATGAGCCGTTACCTTTCATCTGTTACCAGTAACCTATTACCTGTGACCCTTTACTCCTGATGCATTAGTTGTGACACACTACCTGAGCTGTGACCTCTTACCGGTGACTCATTATCTGTGACACGTTACCCTTAACATGTTACCTGTGTCCCCTTACCAGGGACCTATTACCTGTGACACACTACCCGTGACTCGTTATTTGTGACTCGTTAACTGTAACCTATTACACGTGACCCGTTACCTGTGACCCATTACCTGTGATCTGTTACCTATGACCCGTTACATGTGACCCTTATCCTGTGTTTTAGAACCGCCTTTGGTCCTGAAGATGCTTTTTTTGACGCTGAAAACAATGCAAAAGGCATTTCATTAAAATAATAGTTAATTTTATGGATAGCTCAAAATTAGTAACAAATATTATTTACGGAAGTCTTCATCACAGCATCACATGTGTTTCGAAATATGCACGCATGTTGTTCAAACACGATTGGCCTCACTTGGGATCTCCGTTTTGACATTTTTTTTGTGCCTTCAATTTGAGACTTACGACGGAATAAACTGAAGTATTTCTGTATTTCTGGACTCCATGATAGCAAAGGTTGCCTTTTTTTGAACAGCTTTACTTGTGACCTTTTTGTTTTCATTTCTTTGACAGAACTATAGCAAGATTTAAAGTGAGTACCGAGGGTAGAGCGCTTTTCTTTTAAGGACCATTAGCTTTACAAAACCTATGTTACCACTTCATTATCAAAACATGCAAATCTAGCGGCTTTATTACTATTCTTGGTGTAGGTGTTCTTGGGTGATCTACAATCTCCCTCAAGTTTTATTATTAAAATTAAATCACTCGTAAAAAGTCTTCAAGCTCGACAGTGCTTCACAAGTAAGTTAAAGAGGGACAAAAACTTTAGCAGAGGAGAAGCTTATTTAATGTAAGCTCAAGTTTAGACCTACATTTGGAGGCTTTGCGATATATGATGGCAGTCATGAAACAGTCTCACTATTTTCAAGAATTTTCTATAGAAATTAAAGAGAGGTAATTGCAAAGAAAGATTTTCTTTCCTCTGCGTGAAGACAGGCTGTAGTAAACCGTGAAATTTTCCACAGCAAAATAAAAGCTGAACAACTAGGTTATCCTCCTGAAAAAGCAAAACGTCTCTACGTCCAAGAATGTGGCATCTACCGCGCTCACCGGGAAAACTCAGCCTGAAACTTATCACTAATCTACTAGAACTTGGCCCCATCATTCTCTAAGTCTTAATTAATTTTCTGGGAATTTTTTCCAAAAATTGCTAACAGCGTGAAGAAAAAATTGCCCGGTCGAAGGCAAATTTTGAACAGAAAAGCGGAAAAACCTGGCACAGTTTCCTCGCATTACATGTATTTTCCCGTTATGCGCATGCTCGTTACGGTTCTCAAATTGTTGACAGACTTATTTACTGAGGAATCATGGAAATCAGAAAAGCAACGACTTCAAAGGCTTCCCCCTCCTAAATAATAGTAACTAGCTCTTCAGCTCATTCCAGTTGTACAGAAGACAAACTAACAATCGAAGAGGGGTTGCGAAATTCCTCAAAAAAAGAAAAGAAAAAAAAACTATCACTGATTTCTTACATTCAATTTCACATGCATAAGGTTCCTTCTTTTTATGATTCATGAATAAGCTTATACATACATACATACATACATAAATACATACATATATACATACATACATACACACTTGAATAACTTTTACATCTGTATGTTAAAATGCTCTCGTTAACACACTTTACAAGACAGAGCTCTGTCTATACTCATCATCGGAGCCCAAGTTTTAAATTTTAAAGCCCTTCTTCTGTCTTCAATGAGTCCACAACATTGAAATCAAAAATTAAGGCTGACTTACAGCACTTCAGTTGTATGATCGTGTCTTTGGCTGCTTTATGTACTGTTCTGATCCTCCAGCAATAAAGGATCGGGTTTAGAGACGAATTTAGGAAGACAAAAGCTCCTGTAAAGTAGAGAGCAATTTCACTTTGGCTTCCAGGTATTTGGCCATATACAAGGAGCATTATTACAACTGAAAGAGGAACATAACAAATGAGCAATGCTACCTGCACCCATATTGCGCTAGAAACTGAGTTCTTGTATCGTGCAATATTCAGGGGAAGTTGTCTGCCGTAAGGTTGTCCTTGTGTTAATGTGGACACTTGAAGCCGATGCCGTCGAAGCTTGAAATAAATCGTCGAGTAGGAGAAGACGGAGGTTGCTAGTGAAGATATTGTAAGTGAAAACCCTGCATAAAAGACAATACTATAACTCCAAAAGTATACTGATCCGATTGATATACCAGTCAGCCAAAAGGAAGTGATAACTGCACGGACTCTTGGTAATGTTACAACATGTCTGTCCAGTTAACAAAGCTAGGAGCATGTCGACGCTTATTGCGCTGGATAAGACGATCGATAATTGGCACAAAACAAACCTTGAAGCAGTACATAGCGTTGCTATGTAGAAAATAACTTTCTGGTTCACTTAAGTGATTGTAGAAGGAAAAAGGAAAACGGCGAAGAGAGGCTGTGTAATCACTCCAACACAAAGATCAGTGATCGCCAGACATCGAAACAAACGTTTCGTTGGAGGATGAAGGGAAGTCTCTTTATGAAGAGCAACAAGGATGACAGCATTGCCCAGTGATGCAGTGATAGACAGAAAAATGTTCAAGGTTGAAAGAAATACAGCCACCCCTGTTGGTATTGAGGGTGTGGTTGCTTCGTTGGGCTCCATTTTGTTTTCGGTTACATTTCGCCTTTCTTATTAACTTGCTGTTCCTTATTGCAAGCGTGTTGATGCTCAAAGAACTTTTATAATTTGTTTTAAGCTAGCAGGTGACACCTTTCCAATAGGAATAACCTCATTAAGAGTTTTCGAGTGAGCGCCATTGAGCTGACATCCAAGAATAAACAGTAGCCGGAACAACTTTTGCCTTCAATTTAACCGATTTTTTGTCAACCTTTTCTTTTCAGACCGTATTACTGAATTGATTTTCAAACGGCACTACAGGATGCTTTCCTATACACTGTGGGACACTTAATTAAGCTCAATTGCAATTTTGATATATTGATTCCCTTTGTATTCAATCCGGAATGACTTAAGGAGCAATTCATTCTCAAGTTTTGGGAAGAGCTCTGTTAAAAATTAAGTTTATGCCTTCTCCTAAAAATGGACAAAATTTAAGTTTCAATACTGCCCACTATTTGTGGCAGTTACTGGCTAATACGTGTTGATTCATCTGTTTCGCTATTTGCACTAAGGAGGCCTCGAAAGTTCGCTTGCTCTTCTTCTTCAACACCTCAAGATGTTGTCAGAAAATATTGCAAGCACGAAACCTGGCAATCCTAATGATATACCAGCCAACCAAAATCATTCTCCTTTTCTTGTTCTGCATTTTTAAAATAGAAACCATGAACAAAAATACAATACATAGGTGAAAAAAGGTAAGAGGATTATTAGTGCTTCTTTTTTGCCCTGCACGTTTCCTACATGATAGTTTTTATCTGTTTATGCGTGCGAAAAACCTTTTAACGAGCTCTCATGTCCACTTTAGGGTAAAGAATACAAACTCCTTTTTCCTATGATTTACGAATGAGCTCAACCATCTTGTGCTCATTAAAAGTTGCCTTGTTATTTAAATTGAAATTCAGTTTGAAACAAGAAAGTGCTTTTCTTGTTACCATTTTTGTAGTCGCTTGAAGTAATTTTTATGCGGTCTCTAAATCATTTTGTTTTCGCACTCCACCCTTGCACTAAGAATCGCCATTTCAGAAAAGTACTATTGAACATTCTATTTAGCCTTCTTTTACCATCCACGGTTGGCAAAGTTTTCGAAAAGATGATAACCAAGCGAATAACGTCATTTTATGAGCCGTGCTCAAGCTTGAATTTGACTCTCTTTAGAAGTTTTGCACGGCAGCCGTGCTGCATGGCATGAACAATGAAAATATTTTGCATAAGAAAAAAAGTTTTTTTTGTGTGTGTGTGTGATCGGAAAAAGAATCTATCGCTCCTGTCATGCAACATGGTTTCTTTGCGAAACCTTTATCGATGAAGCCAAAGTTACGTAACAACACTTCTGAAACTTGTAGAATCCTGGAACTGGAAAACTGACATCAACAACTTTGTAAGAATCCTCTCCACTGACATGTCGAATAAAGCGTTCGAAACAATAGCTGCAACACCAACTAGTCCTCAAAGAACTGAAAGCATACGGCTTTTCGGATTGTGCTAAATGTTTGTTACGACGAGATCTCTAGGAAAGGCAAAAACAGGTAAGACATAACAAGTGAATCAAAAGAAATGCTCAGAGACTGTCCCAACGGCTCTTAACCAATGTTTGGCCGGCGGTTTTGGGTAAATATTTGGCTGATTTTTGGGCATTTTGGAAAAGAGAGTTTTTTTCTTAAAGGATAGACTAAACAATTTGATGGATCTGGAAATTAAAATTTGAAGTGAAGAATTAGTATGTGGACACCATATTTGAGGGTGGGTGGAGGGGATTACTGTCTTGTTGTATTATCAACCCAATTCAATCCTAACAATTCAATTATTAAAATAGCATTAATCTATCTGTATTTAAAATTCTCTCCTAAGACACTCTGAAAGACAGGGTTCTGTCTGTACTGAAGATCAGTACAGTACAGGTTTGAAAGCCATTCTTCACTATATCCACATGACTGCGCCCCAAATCTAGGCTGCCTTGCAGCAGTTCAATTGTTTGATCGTGTCTTTGGCTGCCTGTCGTGCTGTTCGGACCTCCAGCAGTAAAAGATCGGGTTTAGAGACGAATTTAGGTAGACAAAATTTCTTGCAACGTAGAAAGGCATTTCACGTTGGCTCTCAGGTATTTGGCCATATACCACAAGCATTACCACACCTGGAAGCGGAATATAACAAACGAGCAATGCTATCTGCTCCCATATTGCGCTAGAAACTGAGTTCTTGTATTTTTACAATGTTCAGTGGAACTCCGCCGTTAGGTTGTCCTTGTGTTAATGTGGACCATTGAAGACGATGTCGTCGAAGCTTAAAATAAATCGTGGAGTAAAAGAAGACGGAGGCTGTAAGAGAAAATATTATAAGTGAAAAGCTGATAAGAAAGACAATACCATGATTCCAAAAGTATATCGAACCTGTCGATACACCAATCAACCAAAAGAAAGTGATAGCTTGCTCGGATTCTTGGTAATGTTACCACATGTCTGTATCTCAGTCCAGATAACAGGGCTAGGAGTCTGTCCACACTTATTGCGCTGGATGTGAGGATGGTTACTAGACACAAAACATAGCTTGAAGCCGTACATAGTATATCCATGTAGAAAAAAAATTTCCAGTTCATTTTAGTTATTGCAGAGGAAAAAAGGAAGACAGCGAAGCGTGGATTCGTTAGAACGCCAACGCATAGATCAGTGATCGCCAGACATCGGAACAAAAGTTTCGTTGGAGGATGAAGGGAAACCTCTTTCTGAAAAGCAACAAGGATCAGAGCATTGCCCAGTGATGCAGCGATGGACAGAAAAATGTTCAAGGTTAAAAGAAATACGGCTGATCCTGTTGGTATTGACGGGTTGCTTGCTTCGTTCAGCTCGATTGTCGTGTTTTCGGTTACACTTAAATTCTCCATTCTTGTTCACTGGCTTTCAAGCGTGTTTATTGTCAAAGAACTTTTATTACGTGTTTTACGTTAGCAAGAGCTCAATTAAGTTGACAGCCAATAACAAAGAGTAGTCAGAAGAACTTCTTCCTTCAATTTCAATGATTTTTCCGTCTTTTCTTTTAGGATCGTGTTGCTGAATCGATTCTCAAGCGGCACTACATGATGCTTTCCCACACAATGCGTAACATTTTATTAAGCTCAGTCAATGCCATTTTGATATATTGATTCTTTTTGTAGTCAGTCCTGAATGACTTAAGGAGCAATTCAGTCCGAACTGAGTTTTAAAAATGAATTTGTTAAAAATTAGGATTTTTGCCTTCTCTTAATTAAAAAGCAAATACTCTTCTACGTCAACACCCGTTTAAGTGGTTGCCAGAAATATTGTAAGCCCAAAAGCTACAATCAGGGCAATTCTAATGATATTGTTTTCCTTCTCTTGCCCTGTATTTTTGAAAAGTAAAATCTTTAGGCACTTTAAATAAAAATATAATAAACCGGTGCAAAAAGAAAATAATACACTTTTTGTTTCTTTTGCTTTACACTTGTCCCCTATGCATACTTTTTTATTATTATTTTATGCGCGCGAAAAACATTTTACTGAGCTCGCACGCCTACTTCAGAATGAACAATAGACTCTCATTTTCTTATGATTTATGAATGAGCTCAACGTCAACGTGGGCTTATTAAAAATTGTCTTGTTGTTATTGTAATGCAGTTTGTGAGTAGAAAGATGTTTTTGAATTATCCATCCTTACCAGTCGACATGTGGTCGCTTTTGGGTTGCTTTTAGGCTCGAGATTATTGGGGAAGTAAACTTTGCGTCTAGCCGCTTTAAAACTTCAGGTTATCGAGAACCTCTTTTCAAAACATCCTCTGGAAGAGAATAGTTCAATTTTTCTCCCTTATATCAGGTAGATTGATGGCCATTCGTGAACTAAAGTTATGATTTAATTTGTGAGACAATTTGTCAATCCTAGCTTGATCTGTACTCAAACCTACCTAAAGAACCACAAATTTCATCGGCCTCTTTTAATATTGATGTGTTGTGCCGCGTAGCACTATGAGCACAAATGATGTAATAGAGAATT
>JAEMPF020024160.1:20450-42594 GCA_022496165.2 Catalaphyllia jardinei | reverse complement strand
TGGGCAAGATGTTGTTTAAAGTCTTCCACATTTCCTTTGAGTTCTGGAACGCCATACTCATTGTAAGCCAACAAAAAGCAACGGTGGTTTTTGATGTGGCGTTGGCTGTACTGCACTACCAATATGAAACAACACTTTTGGCATTAACTGATATATAGCGCTCTTGCCGAATAATACCGTCGGTAGCATGGCCAAAACATATCTCCGATGGCATACGATTCTATGAAAGCATTATATTTGTTAATCTTTGAGAGTTCTGTGAACAAAACTCTCAAGAGAAGCATTTTAAGCTGACAAAAACCCGCTCGCTTCGCTCGCCTCATCATACGCCATCAGTTCGCGGGATTTCTTTGACCGGAAATCACACTGTCACACAGGTAACCAGTCATCATGATGGCTTAGTTCTAATTACCTTTTGTTTCTTGACCAATCAGAGAAAAGTCCAGATTCTGGACTAGCAACAGACGAATAGTCAAGTAATTGTATCGGGTGTTCCTTCCGCCGCTAAAAAGAAAGGACGCTTAATCGTAGGTTATTTTTATCATTAATTATGTAACCTTGATAATGGCGCAAGATGCACCGAAAAGTCGATTCCTGTCACATATATCCCTTGTCTCATGTGTTTCCAAATGGTTTCTTATAAGACAATGTAATATAACGGTCTGTAAAGACCCCAAAACAGATAACATTGTGTGTATGTTAGTGAAACAAGATTATCATAGATACTCAGTGAATCTTACTTTGTTATTGTGTGGTGCCATGTCAATTGCATCTTTCAGCATTCAATTAATTAGTCAAAATAAATGGCGGGGTGTATCCATTGCTGTTCAGTTTTTCCTGTTTCTGCCAACTACATTTCTGTTATTCTAGTGAAAGCCTGTTTAGAGAGGGAAGGGAAGTCACAGTTGAATCAAAGTTGATTCTGTGAGCCATATGATACTTATCAGGGCTTGATAGGATATCACAATGATCTGATGAGATGAAGTTTCTCAGGGACAAAAACAACAAAACAGATTGTGTGCCTCAAGCACAATATTTGCTTCAGTGTCATAAGCGATAGAGTTTCTGATGGAGCTACAAAAACATTAGCTCTGAATATGGAGAGGGAATCGCGCTCTTAACTATCCTAACGAATTCGACCACGAGGCATTCAATAGTTTCTGAGCGGCGTGAGTTAAAAAAACTAAGTAATTCATTGCTTGGTAGTTTATTAATAGCATTTATTATTATCATTTAGTAGAATTCCTTGATTGTTCCGCTTTTTCCTGTTTTAGTCAGGAACACCGATAAGCGACGTCAACTTGTGTCATTCTAATGAAAGTCTGCTAAAGGAAGAGAAGTCAGAGAAATATATTTTGGTCAACGGTTTTCTTTGGCATTTTCTTTGGAAGCACTCAAAACAAATTTAATTTTGAAGTTGAAAAGTTAACGGGCGAATTACGTCATGGCATTGTTTTCATGGTGAATTAAGACATCTTACTGGATGCTATTTGTAGCGGAAATCAATTAGTTTGTCCTTTTATAACGCTGGCTCCCGTGAGAAGACGTTATGAAGATACTGCCAGCTTGTTCAAGATTGCGCCATATTGATCTCTTTCTTTTTTTGCAGACAACAGCGGGGCTGTCCAGCAGTTGGAGTCCATCCATAAACATGCAATGCCAAGTCTTAACCCATAACCACTGTCTTTATGCTTGGTAAATTAATAATATCTATAAATAACAAGTGGTTACCCTGGTCATAACATTTTTTCCTGTTTCAAAAATATATATTTACTGTCATTGACGTAACAAAAACCATTTTATGTCATAACAAGTGGTTTCTAAAAGCAAGACATTTTTTCCTGTTTTAGATATGGTAAACAACAGCGCTTAATTCTGCCATTCTTGTATATGACTGGCATTGCAAATGTGGCGCTTTTTCTTTTAGGTCTGCCCTAAACAAATTAATCGACTTAAAAATTGTCAGTGCCGACAAAGGTCACATCCCTGAATGTGTCCTGCCTTGGTCTACTTGTAGCCGTGATGTATGTATCGGCAATGAAATCAAAGCAACCCTAACCCTAATCCTAACCTAACCTAGTTTAATTTCAGCGACATTTTCACGGAAAATAAAGATCATTTGCGGCTTTCGTAGCTTTGTAGACTCTTGTATCTCGACCAATAAACTAAGCCATTCCGCATACTCCCAAAGTGGAAATACATACAAGAAAAAAAATTATGCCATTTCTGGCATAACATTTTCATCCTGGTTACTAAGATCTCTGTTCAGTTGCGACCGAGATCTCGGAAACCGAGCTAGCCCACTTGGTTTGCAAGTTTGGCTTGCAAGTTTGGCAAGGTTAATAAATTGGTGAAGTTAAGTGTGTGTTACTTCATCTACTCGGTTTGATGTTGATGTCTAAAACTATCGCTGGTTGTCGTTGATGACAAAATATATCAGGTTTTTCATCGAAATTACAATTTCGATCAGCAATTCAATAAGTTAAAAACTTGTCAACAGTTGTATGTTTGTAATTATAAAGTCAAGATGACTCTCTTTCTTGTTTTTTTGTCGAGTATTTGTTTTATTGTTTTGATGACTTCATGTTTAGGTCAAGTTGTACGCGGAAAAATTAGCAAAGGTATTTTCCCACACAAGTTGCTACACCACATGGGGCTCACACAATCTGTCTGTGTAGCCGGTAGTTATTTTATAGTAAATGTACTAGAATTACCGTTTGCCTCACCTATAGCCATATATTGCTAACTGTGTATGTAAATCAATGATAAATAAACGTAGAATTACCCTACCTGTGGTGTATAGTCGTCCTTTTGCCTCAAAAGCGGTTTTTTTGAGCGATATTTAAATGAATTTGAGTTCGCCGTTGAGTTCGCCGCCGCCTCCCTGTGGCTACACTAGCTAGACAATAGATACATAAGTCGAAATGAGCCGTGCGTTTATTTAATTAAGAAATAGAAAACATGTACCGTGTTTGTATGGAGTTATATATACACGAGTGGAAGTTTGGGAGAACGAGAAATGCTGTTTTCTATTTCTTTTAGAAAACACCGCGACGAGAAAAAGGAAAACAACTTGTTAACTTTGATTATCAAAATGTGAATTCTCTTTGCTCGCGCCATCACTACGTCAACAGCGCGCGCTAGTTCTGTGTCTCCATCGAGTTATACAAACACAATTATGAACCAATCAGCGCGCGTGCTTTCTTAGGACTTTTTTCTAATTAAGAAATAGAAAACATGTACCGTGTTTGTATCGAGTTATACAAACACGAGTGGAAGTTTGGGAGAACGAGAAATGCTGTGGGAACACGAGCCGTAGGCGAGTGTTTCCACAGCTTTTTCGAGTTCTCCCAAACTTTCACGAGTGTTGGTATAACTCGATACAAACACGGAGTACATGTTTTCTATTTCTTTTAGAAAACACCACGACGAGAAAAAGGAAAACAACTTGTTAACTTTGATTATCAAAATGTAAGTTCTCTTTGCTCACGCCATCACTACGTGTAATAAAGAGTCGGGTTCAATCTTGTTTATCTTTAATCCTTGCTTGCTTTACAACGATGTCTGTACGAACCGTTGACCATGTGCGGAGTGTGTTAAGTGCCAAGTGCCGATGTGCATATTAAGTGCAGGTGAATAATTTACATATTAATGCCAGTCCTTTGGGGTCTATTGCGATATGTAACATCCCCTTCTGTTAAGCAATGTTTATATTAAAAAAATAAATAAATAAATAGTCATTCTGATCTCAATTCAGGTCTTGAACATCTTATCTATAGACATGTATAAACAACGATCAATGAGGCACAATTGGCTGTTTTCCATTCGTATATCTCACAAGTGTCTAATTAAATAGCAGTCACAAGTTGAGTCTTTCCGGTGGTCGGATTTCACGGCCTGAGCGAGATTTCCTTGGACCCTGTTCCGATTCTGCTGAGGCAGGGCTTTGTGCATCAGTGTTGGGAGGCGTTTGGACTCTGGGTGTGGTTGTGTTCCCTTGTGGGGTCCTGTTTGACGAGTTGTTTGTTGGGCTGATGGACCCGTTGTTTGGTCTGAGGTGAATCCTGTTTCTTTGGAGTTGCGCTCCGGTTTCCGTTTCGACAATATATGAACGAGGTATTTCTCCTTGATCTATAACTCGGGCTGGGTTCCATGTCACGCCATCACTACGTCAACAGCACGCGCTAGTTCTGTGTCTACATCGAGTTATACAAACAGGATTTTTAACCAGTTAGCGCGCGTGCTTTCTTAGGAGTGTTTTCTAATTCAGCATAACAAATGATCTGTGACAAATAACTGAATAAATGTCGGTGAAAAGATATAAAATATCTTTTGCCAGCGGGAAGTAGAAAGTTTATTTGGCTTCAGTTTGTTTTTGTCCAGGGACATTTCTTTGCAAGCGCTTAGAAAATGCGAATTATTGAAGACCTCCAAAGTTTGAAGCGGAAATATGTTGAGAGCATACAACCCGGAGTGCTCCACCGTTGAGCTAATTTGTATCAAAATTATGATCGCTCCGGGGTCACTCTAGGCAAAGCCTGATACTGAATAAAATTAGGTTCTTGATTCTTTTCAACAAGTAGTTCTGTTCTTTTGATTTCAATGTATTTTAGTAGTTGCTATTGTTTGCAAGCATCCGCTGAGGGAGCATCAATTTACAGATTAAGCAAGAGGCCGGGTTAGATTCAATACAATTTACCACAACAAATCCATGGCTGATTTTTAAGGTTGAATTGTTTTTCATGTTTCAGTCGGTGTCACAGAAAACATACAACGGAATGACTGAGCCTAGAAATGAAAGTGCTTTATGCAGCTTGTTTTGCCTTTTTTATTTCATTCTGTATTTTTTCTTACGTATTTCAGTTTGTTTTATCGTTTGACTGTGTCTATTTACAAGCGCTCAACTGACGAAGAAGATAAAGTTGAAGCCAACAGAGGCAAAACAGTAAAAGCCCAGAGGTTAGCCTTTAATTATTTTAGCATTACAAATGCTCCTTTAAAACAAATTAAAAATGGTCTCTATGGTTGAATTGTTTTTTTCTGTTTCAGTTGCGGTTAAAAGTCTTCCAACAGATTGATCTCTCTAGTTTTAGCGAAACAGAGAAGGAGTCAACATGTCTCGCTTATTTTTCGCCATAGGTCTAGCCTTTTTCCTGGGTTGTTTTGCAACCGTGTATTCGGATGGTGGAAGCTGCTCAGCATCTCCGTGCAAATGCCGCGACGGTGAGAAACAAATATAATGCTCTTTCGATCGCCTGCATTATTCGGTTTTCTGCCTTTGTTTTCGGACTAACAGCAATTTTTCCTTCTTCGTTTCAGGTAGAGACGGTAGGGATGGCAAGCCTGGTAAGAGAAGTAGCTATTTAACAACGCGTTTGTGATTTAATTTACCGTTGACTTTGAAGATGGCTGGTCAGTACGCCAGCGCTGCAAAAACAAGTTCAGAGACTCCAGTTGTAAGGGCTGCAGCCATTCTGAGGCAGACCGAGCCAATAACCTCGGTCAGTTGTTTCATTTTTTGTTGCTTTTTGTTTCTGAAGAGAGAAAGTAAAACACAGCTAAATACTTAGTAAGAGAATCATACCAGGAACATTGCCTCAGTCTCAGTCTCATTTCATTTTTTTTTTTTTTTCATGTTACGGCCCTGGTTGTGCAGTTTGGAATACATGTTATGAACTGTGCATTTCAAGTATGAATCAAGATTAAAGCTGCCAAAAAAATTTTCACGTTCGAAAGTCTGATCTAATCAAATCCAAGACGATTTGTCCCGGCTGTTTGCCCACATGTTTCCATGGTTGTAGTATCAGATAAACAAATTTACGATTCTTGTTTTTCCTTGAATTTAGGCCGTGATGGAAGGGATGCAGCCGAGGTTAGTGAAAAATCATTGTCTTCTTAGTTATTTTTTGACAAAATAGTGAATAAATTTTATGACTTAAAATGGGCTCAGTTCAGTGAACAAATATAAAAGCCCCTGTAACTCTTTCACTTTGCCGATTGTAGCTCGTCGGGTACAAGTGCTTTTCTTATGGCGTGCGTTCTTGACAGAACTGAAAACAGAGGCGCTACGAACGTAACGGAATCAGTGTACAAAAGAAAGATTAATGGGTCGTCAACTTAAATGGCTTCATCCCCTTGATCTCTGCATGTTCAGCTAGATTGAATAAAATCATACAAATCAAGGCACAATCGCTGTGCCATGCACCTTAAAAGTACTTTTATAGGCCCTGGGGCTTATACGTAAGGGACTTTTAGATGGGCTTATAAACGAAGGGGCTTATATCTGAGAGGGCTTATAACCAGAATTAACAAAACCGTTTCAAAACGAGCTATAGCTGTTTTGATGGAATAGCATCAAAAAATCATAAAACGAATTCAAAACAAGGAAAGCTGGCGGGGGGTGGCGGGTTATTTCACGGGGGGGGGGGGGGGCCCAGTTATAACCGATGAACTTTTTTGGGGTGGGTACCTTGAAAGCGGCAGTTTTACAGTATTTCATATTTTTGTTCTTTGTCGTTTATCTTTTTTTAGTGTAAATCACCTCCGCCACCTCCGACTGGTCCAATTAAGTTTGGAGACACTGCTGAGGAATGTACACCGGGTATTGCTGGCACCGTTCGTTACAATACTTCCCAGAATGCCTTGGAACTCTGCGATGGAAGCATGTGGTCGCCATTGGTGACTAATCGGTTGGGTCAAACGGCCGATAAGCCAGGACTTCACTGCTTGGATATTTTAAATAAAGGTTAGTTTTACGTACTGTTTATTATGATCACACCCACGTACTAAAAGTCTCGCTGAGCTTTTAAATTTAATGACTAAAAGACCTCCAAAAAAACGTTCTTGCAAGTTTTCAGCGCAATAGCATCTTTCGGTTTGAGAGTAGACCATCTTTAGTTGATATAATATGTGGAATTGTTCTCGCATTTTGATTGGTTCTTGCCTGATGACGTTATTAACAAGTAGATTCCATGTTGCCATGCATCTGTTCAACAATTGATCACCGGTATCGCGGAGGTCATGGGTTAGAATCCCGTTGAAGCCCTGGTTTTTTTCAGGCTTCTTCTTTCCAATTGCTTAAATTGGAAAATTTACTGCGAGGATCATACTTCACTTGCATTTGATCACAAAGGACGTCACAAATTTGATAAGAATGTCAGTGGAACGTTTTTGGTCTCACCACATTTTGACGTCATCTGTGATATATAACTGTACAATGCAGCTGTACA
Organism: Catalaphyllia jardinei; assembly: GCA_022496165.2. Classification (NCBI taxonomy): domain Eukaryota; kingdom Metazoa; phylum Cnidaria; class Anthozoa; order Scleractinia; family Caryophylliidae; genus Catalaphyllia; species Catalaphyllia jardinei. The sequence goes on along the minus strand of JAEMPF020024160.1, from coordinate 35,365 downwards.
GAGGCATGACAACATGAAATCTATTTGATAAATTCCACATAACATAACGCCAAGAAATAACAGCAAAATGGCCACGAGTTGAACGCTTCGCGTATTCAAAGAAATGTTAATGCGTGGGTCTACTAATTCATTAGGGTGAAATTATTTATTTAAATTCCAGATGTTTAGGCTTCAATTTCCGGCTGCCATAGCTGTACCCCTTTTCATACAGGTGTTCCAAGCCCGCAAATGGATGGATAGACAAACGGTTTGCGGTATATTTAAGCCTAAAAAGAACCAAGGATAATGAATAAGGAATACCCTGCCTTGCTTCAGGGGTTGTTTCCTTGGTTCCCTGTGAGGTTTCGAGGCCGATTAATGGCCGATTAATGATAAAATCATTTCACTGACTCAGTGTCCTATATGCATCCTTTCTTGAGGACAAAGGAGTGAATTAGTATAAAAAAAAACACCTATTACCATGCATTGATTTTCTACGAAATTTAGAATTCTTGACGTGTTTTCTTCAATGATTTCGATTTTAATTTTTCGTAGAGTGACAATGAAAGCAGCAATAATCTTGTTCATTCGCTTTTTTCAAAGGTGGAGAGATATTTAGAAAAGAAATGAGTTTATTTTGTTTTCTCCCTTCAGGTCAGAGTCTTGGTGATGGACTCTATTGGATTGATCCAAATGGTGGCTCGACAGATGACTCGTTCCAAGCCCACTGCGACATGGAAACTGAGGGTGGAGGCTGGACCCTATTTGCCACAAAGGTCACCCCGAGCTTCAGCTTAATCAGTACCACATATTCAGCAGCAGCTGGGAAGTCCACCCACGCAGACGCTGCCAGTCACATCCACCCCGACATGGGAGGCTGGAAGCAAGTCATGTTCCGGTTTTCTGACAATAACAACATCAGGCTTGTTTACGAACGCGCTGCAGGCTCACCAGCAAGAGTTAAAGCTCAGTTTGAAAATTTCCTAATGGGGACACCTGCTGCTCTTGTTAAGGACCTGCTTGGGTTTTACAGGTACAGTCCAGCAGATGGCGGCAGATATCCCACGACGGGTTTTGCCGAAATAAAGTCATTCCACTTCTTTAATACCCAATGCATTTCGGAATCGCACGGTGGCACAGATCTGTGGGTTGACATGTGGACAGGCGCTGAAGGCTCAAACAACTACCGGTCCTCTGACAGTGCCGCCGCGCGTGGTACCAAGTGCATAGCGGGGTACTGTTATGACAAAAAGCCCATCTGGATGATGGTGCGATAGAAACAAACTTTAGCTGATGACTTAGATAAGCGGAGATGCTGGCAAGTTAAAATGTAATTTTGTTTAAAAGGGAAATCACTTGGTCGCTTTTGTAACCAAATTGTGCAGTTTAGGGGTTCTGAATACTCTGTAATTACTCGAAAAAAAAAAATAAAGACTTATTGACTTGCAAGTCATCGAAGTTATTTACTTGACTTTACCTAAGCTCGCCTAACCAAAATACTTGACTTATATACATCAAAATTCATTAGGCCGGGAGATCTCTACATTCAAAATGAAGCTACATCTTGGCGACTTTTTTCCTTCACCACTACACGAAAAACGTATGTTGGCTTAAGGCACACAAACAAACTGAAAGAACCAAATTAAACCCCACGTGAACCTCTTCCACCAGTTCAAGCTGTAAGTGAGACCCTTAGAATTCCCTGCAGCGGTAATACAGACTACAGTCGTTGAACTATATATCAGGCAATCTAAACCCTTGCTACCAGAGCTTGTTTCAACTTTTAGTGTAAATTGACTTTCAGCGAACAAGTACGTAGCAGTTTCAGGGACCGGGATCCTCTAATGATACAGGGACAGTTATATCAGATACAAGTAGTGTGAAACATCAGCTAACCCTTCACAAAACGGGACTGAAAGATGCGTCACGATTAACAAGAGGCAGCTTGGCCGAGTAGTTAGCTCGGTGGACCTAAAATCCAGAGGTCGCCATTCTCTTCCTTAGTGCTAAGCGAGAAAGAGGCTTCGCAGTTTCTCCGACCACATGATCAAAAAGAAAAGGAGGCTCTGGGGACGAGAATGAGAGGTCGCGAATAAAACCTAATGCTGTGTTCACACTTGTTTCTGACCGAGCACTGGTGTTTAGGCATTGGTACAAAATATAATGCTGCGCTCAGTCAAAGGGCCATTTAGTGCCCCAGTACGAGGTCGAAACCTTGTACCCGGGCAAGGGTACTGGGCCCAAATTCTCTTCACATTAGTGCTCAGAGGGAATTGTGCTCGGGCATCAAGCTCAGGCTCCAAGTGCGAAGATAGCCAACCTACGGTAAACGCAAAAAGCAAGCAAAATATCTTGCTCAGTTGTAATTCAATTTTTTTTTTTTATTTGACATGCATCTCAACTGGTAGCCTTAGCGACCAATTTCTATCAAGTTTCGAATGCTAACAGGTTGCGACCTGTTATAAATTGTGTTCAACTGCAAAATGTTTTATATGTATTAATTCCGACTCCTTTGGACCGAAAACTGGAAAAATAATTTACTTCTGTACGAATTTGTATATGAAAGGAAATTCTAGAAACGGTTGCTGTAGTAAGTCGGTGTTTAGTAAATAAGGGGTTCGTACAGAGATGTACATGACTCAATAGATATCCATTTGGATCTAAATAAACCGTTTAACTTGACCAAAAGCGAGCAGATTAATTACATTTCTCTAGCGGTCCCTCAGAAATGCTCAGAAAATTCTCTCCCACGCGACGAAATCGCCACGAGTTTTTGTCTAGGCAAGACTTTTCGCCCCTGCCTACGGGACCCAACGAATGACCAAGGCGAAATATGAAGGCTTAGGAACTAGGCAAGATAAATGATACGAGTAAATAAAGATTTTGTATGGCAGTTCAGTCGGGGTTTAGGAAGGCGGTCTGAGTAGAGTTTTCAGCTTACGAGAGTGTCCATTAAGAGAACTTCCACTGTAGCTAAAAGTCAGGTATAAATTGTATGTGGTAATTACAGGTATTTTTTGTTCATAGACTGCTAACAGTCTGGACTTTTTGAGTGAGTAGAGATGACCGCTTCAAAAGTTTACAGTATATGAGCCTCAGTAGTGTGGGCAAGATCTAACAGATGATCGCAAATTTAAAAAAAACTGCTGAGGTGATATGGGGCCGCTCTATAAAATTGCATGGCTTGATAGATATTAATAAGGACTGAAATATGTATCGCCGGTATAAAATAAAATAAATTTTTCGCAGCTTTCCCCTTTATGTTAACATTTTTGGATTTATTTCTGGTGTCTTCATGATTTATTTTATTTAAATTAAACTCAGAAAAAATTCTTTAATATCTACGATAGTATACTAACTCAGTTACAATCACACAATATTACATTAATTAAAAACTATCAAATGCTATTTTACACGATTGCAGAGTGAGAATACGATGACTTAAACATGCAAGCGGTTGATTTGCTTCCTGAACTCCACAATTGATTTAATCTCTTTTATGTTTTTTCAAGTAGTGAATTGCTGGTTTTCACATGACGTCACTAAAATTCAAAAACTATTGATCCTCCTGAGATTTTACTTTTATTTTACTCCTGAGATTTTACTTTTATGATGTATAAGATCAGCTTAAAACTAATATTCATACAAATTTTCACTCCGAATGGGTTCTCGGTTTAGTGACAGACTGTGCTTGAATTTCTAAGCTTTTGCGTGACGCAGCAATTACATGACGATCGAGAGATCTGCGATGTTGGTTTAAAGAGTGACTTATTTCGGGAAATTTGGCTATCTGAACAGTTCTTGTATTAGAATAAAGTATTATTATTACGCTTTCAGTTCTTCGAGAGATAAATTCACGCTTTTGTAGCAAAACTCAGTGACAGATGTTTCTGCGGGTTTCCGGCCGCCATGTTGGTGCCCCTCTCGCTGGGTACATACAAGTCTTTATAAATTTGGAGAAAATGTTTCTCCGCATATCTTCCACAAGAAAAATTGTTGTCACCTGACTCTTGGCGTGAGTCTGCATATTTACCTCCTTTCTTTTCCCAGATTCTGGACTTAATCTATTGAACAGTTTTGATTTTTTATTTATTTATTTATTTTGATCCATTTTGAATGGCGTGACACTGAAAACCAGCAATTATAGCAAAGAGCGCCGCTGTGACTGAAAGTAAGTAATAAGTCCGCTGCCTGGGCAAAGTCAATTTTCCAGAAAAAAATACTTAAGTATCCTGTGGTAATAAATAAATAAAAAAAAAGTTTTGTAAAATCAAATTTCATTTCTCACCGAAATATGATTGACGAGCCGACTAAACAGTCATCTCTTTTCCCAATTTAAAGATGACGGCAGGACCATTTGTCGGTGGTTTACCGCCTTCTAAGTCATGCACGGTCACTGGCAAGGCTCTGAAGTGCAGCGGCTCGGTTTCCTTTATTCCCACCGAAGACGGACAACGCTGATTGGTAAGTTTGATGCCTCAAAGCGAAAATTATCGGCCGCCTTTGATCGGTGTGATTGGCAGTCGGTGTTGGTTATAAGTAAGAACCTCCATTCAAAATTCTTGTTTGTTCAAGTCAGACGAAGGTTATCCTGTTTTGGTTGTGTACCAGCAGTTACTTTAATATGGCTTCGAGTAATGGCAGTCTTGCGCATGCTGCGTTGAATCCATCACCAGCGATTTCCTTAGGCCAAGCATCGTCCAGTCCTCCTTCCATCAGCGGACGCTTGGGAACAGCTCCATCAGCCAGTCAGCAACTGTCATTTTCTATTTCCCGGATTTTGGGTCTTGAAGATCAGTCCGTTCAATGTCAGACAGATACACTCCTTGGTTAGTAAAGTTGTGATTAGTTTATTTATTTTTTTTATTATGAATCAAATGGTTTGTCGCTAAATAACATATGAATCGATTCTCGTAGGTGACTTAAGTAGAGTTTTGTAGTTTCATACGATGTATGTTTGGATGCCTCGGGCAATAATCAATCACTGCGAAATACGCTGTTTCATAATTCTTTTTTGCATCAAACAAAGTTATTCAGTGATGATTTGTCTATAGGTTCCTAAGTCTGCCTTAGTCTATTTACCGGATGAAAGTAGGGAGACAGCCGGGCTTTCGGTACCTACAATCCTTTAGAAAGATATATGGCTTATTTACTTGGAAAAAACCGGAGTTAAATCATCAAAAGTATGTTCACATTGCTCATTACTTACTTGGATCGTGCAAATGTTATGTTCCTGTAGACTATCAAAACACTTTTCTCAATTCAGTATTTAGCGTTTCATGTGTTCACTTCAGTATGATCAAAATGTTGTTGCCTAGGTTTAGTTTTGGCTGATTACTTCAAGCTAGATATCCTGGGGCTAGCTTGTAGTGTAGCGTTTGATGCTGTTGACGAAACGGGTCGATAGTGTTAACTGGCGGGACTTAACAAATAATACTGAAGTGTTAGCTTTGTTGCTCAGATAAGTCAGCAGACACGAACGAAGAATATACAGGACTCCCGCATGCATATCTTAAGTTAGGGCAAAATTTAAACATGATTATTCTTATCATTATTCTTCTTCTTCTTCTTCTTCTTCTTCTTCTTATTATTATTATTATTATTATTATTATTATTATTATTATTGAGCCATAATTAATGAGCAGGTTTTTTGTGATAGGATAATTAGTTATCAAGAAAACAGTCAGCCTTATGAGCGCGGGCTTCTTTCCCGGACAGCGGCTAGTAATCGAGCCTAAGTCAGCCTTTGCCAACCTATAGTATCATATTGAAAGTATACTATTTAATATTTTTTGTTTGCCGTAGCTTATCGCTCTCAAATTCTTCTGTTTCAGGTTGCCAGGGATCAAACGACCAAATCCGACAAACCTCCGACCACTCACCGACTGTTGACTCCGATAATCCGAGCACTGACGTTGATAGCGGTCGAGAAAGTGACGACACTGCTCGACCTGAGCCGAGTTCTGAGCGCCCGCGAAAGAAAAAGCAGCGAACCACATTCTCGCCGATAGAAGTGTGGGAATTGGAGAAAGTGTTTGCCCAGAGACCATATTTGATGCCAGAGGACGAAGATGAATTGGTACAGAGACTTGGACTCACAGCAAGGAATGTTAGGGTAAGAAATCCTTCTGATGTGGTAAACTTTTTTGAATGTGTTTTTGGATCGGCGAAGTTTCAACTTTTTTAAGACCTTAGGATGGATTCCGCTTAAAGTTCGAGCAATAAGTGCAAAAATTATTTACAAAAAAAATCTACTCAAGCACTTTTTTGAATGCTATTTGAAATATCTGGCTTTAATTCATTTCTCTAAATGACTCCTCCATGACTTGTAAGTTCTCGAGAATTCCGGTTCGAGAAAGTTATATAAAACCTCTTGAAATTGCTTGAAGCATGTATTTTTTGTTTTGAGCTGACGGAAAACCTCCGCTTTAATCGGCATGTGCTTGACACTCACAAAATTCACGCTCACATCGGCAGTTAGAGATATTAAACGAAATGCTACAGAAAGCTTTCTTTGAACCTAATGAGAAGATGCGATGTTTGTTTGGAATAGCCAAGCGATTCTAAAAATTATTATGGATTTGTAGTGGACGCATTCTGCAAGCTTGTGCGGCATACCATAAAATCACAATGGTCTTTATCCGACTGCCGGTTAGGGTCTCAAATAGACTTAATGCCCGGCAGCTAGAAATATTCACCGAACTCCGACTGAAATCCTCAATCAAACCTATTGAAAGTATCTGGTGTTTCTTTAGAAATGTCAAGCGATTCTAAAAATTATTTTGGCTTTACATTCGATGAATTTACCGAGCTTGTGTATACCGTAAAACCCCGGGGGGAGGAGGGGGGTACTTCCAGAAAAATTAGGTGGGGGTGTGCGGCCCACTTCTCAAAACCCAAACCCTATTTATGACCAAAATCTGCGATATCCCCTAACCTATTTATGACCTGACTAAATATTAGAAACCCTATTTATGATCCGAACCTTACATTAAAATCCTGTTTCAGACCTGCGTTTTTATTGGATCCCTAGTTAAGACCAATATTTAATTACCGTAAACATAATTTGTGAAGGGCTTTTATTGATTTTCTTTTCGATAACTATGAAAAAGTGGCTTCTCGGCTTAAAACCACACCCATAACAAGGCTAGGGTAAAAAACCACACCCTATTTATGACCAAAATCAGCTAAATCGATATCCTATTTATGACCAAAACGGCTGAAAAAACATACCCTTTGGGGCCGCACATACCTATATAGCCCAGATAAGGGAGTACTCCCTCCCCCTCCTCCCCCCCGTGCGTAAAAATCGTTCCGTTATCGACACCACCATTTGTGAGACTGCCGGTCGCGGTCTCAAATAGACTAAATGCCCGGCAGTCACAAATATTCACCGAGTTCATCGAAAGTAAAATCAAAATAATTTTAAGATTGCTTGACATTTCTACAGAAAAACCAGATACTTCTAATAGGTTTGTTTCAGGATTTCAGTCGGAATTTGGTGAATATTTCTGACTGCCGGGCATTGAGTCTATTTGAGACCGTGACCGGCAGTCGGTTAAAGACCATTGTAATTTTATGGTATACACAAGCTTGCAGAATTCGTCCACTACAAATCCATGATAACTTTTAGTATCGCTTGGCTATTCCAAACAAACATCGCATCTTCTCATTAAGTTCAAAAGAAGCTTTCTGTAGCATTTTGTTAAATATCTCTAACTGCCGATGTAAGCGCAAATTTTCTAAGTGTCAAGCACATGCCGATTTTATAGTATGCACAAGCTCGGTTATTTCGTCATCTTGCACACTAACATATTTTTTGGAATCGCTCTGCATTTCTAAAGAACCATCAAATACCATCAAGAAGTTTGAAAAAATCTTTCAGTGGAAATTCTGTGAAAATTTCTGACTGCCGGGCATTTAGTCCATTTAAGACCTTGCCCGGCTGCCGGGCATTTAGACCGTAGTTTTTATATCTTCAATTGGTGGGCCTATCTATCATTCTAGGAAAGATAAAACGTTTACAGTCAAAACAGGTCAAACGTTCCTCTCACGAGTGGATTAACAAGTTTATTACTGCAAATTTGATTTCTGTAATCATTTCAATAATCTATTCGTCAGATGAATAATGGAAACTTCAAATCAAGCCTCATTTCGTTTGGAATATTGCTGGCTTCCGGTGCCCGGTCGGCGTGAGAATTTCACGGGTTTACTGATTTGCATAATCTGTCATAATCAGTCGAACAACGGTCATTTCACTTCACTCTAGCAACATTACCTTTCTGTAATCTTACCTGTATCCTCAAACTTGAGACCACAATTTATATTTTCGAATTCCAAAGATTGGACAGAGAAATGAATTTAAAAGGAAAGGCAAATCAGTATATATACAACATTCGCGTATACATTCATTCTCAGCTGCGTCAATAGTGATACAAAACTCCCGCTCATGATCATGTTGTAGACATCACATGTATGCCTGTTAAAACAAAGAGGATTTAAAATCAGAACAACAACAACGTTAGAGACTAGGCTTTTATGGACGCGACTTATTTATCATTTAATGCCGTTTTTATTATTATTATTATTATTATTATTATTATTGTTGTTGTTGTTGTTATTGTTGTTATTATTGGGAGACACAAAAGAGAAAACCTATGATGAATTTATGCCATACAAATCATGACTTACGATAATATTAATCTTTATTGTTATTATCTTTAGTTCTGGTTTCAAAATCGTCGCGCCAAGTTGAGAAGACAGGAGAGAGCTCCAGCCAATATTCCGCAGAGTTTCTTCCAAAACCATTTTGAACGGCGTCCGCTTTCCGCGCATGCGCCCTGCGAGGATATACAGTTTTGGAAACCACTTTATCACCCACAGGCAGCCTTTCAAGGACCATTAAATCTCGGCCCAAATCACGCGGTCTACTCACCGAGAAATATACCACCATACACACGTGAGGAAAAACCATGCCCTTGCTGTCCAGTCCAGTCAAACCGGTTTCCAGCTGTCCAGATGGAGTTACCGTCAAACAACGCAGACGTCAAGCCATCCCAACTGCCTCGCTTTGAAGGATCTCCAGCTTTCTTGGAGAGGCTTCCCCCAAACAAGATCCGTGGGTCCTCAGACGAAAAACAACAATCACGTGATTATACCCTGCAAGGGCAGATGGGTATGGGAAAAATAGTGTAAACAAATGACTTTTTGACAGTGTTTGCTCTCAAGACTACTGAGTTCGATGGTTTAAATGTTGTAAATTTAATTATAATTTTATTTTCGATTTCTTCAAAAATGTTACTGTTGGAAGTTGTGTTGTAAAGTTTAAGGACCAAAGACATTTTTATTGAGGTGAGCCAAGCCAAAAATATTGGATGAAATAATGGTTTAGTTGTAAAGACCAAGGGCACCAGTGAGATAATAATGATAAACCAAAGCCGTGTAAAGGTAAAGATGGGGAAATTAAGAAGAATTTTTTTTGCGCAGATGAGCCGGTTACTCAAATGTATATCGGCGCAAGTTAAACGATAAATCAAGCTGAAACGACTTGTAAATAAAATGTAGTGAATCAGGAGCCTGAGTGAATAGTGGTTCTAATTGTACGTTCAGTTATATCACAATGTTAAATATAAAAGAAGACATGATGTAAAAGAGGATATTACACGGTACCGAGAAGATATGAATGGTGGCAAGAAAAATATCTCACGAGTGAGTGCACCGATCGAGTGAGATTGTTCTTGCCACGAGATAAATAAAATATCTTCGAACTAACGTGTAATGTCCTTTTTATTATATATAGACATACTGATGACGGCGTTTTGGAGGGCCACGGGCCACTTTCTGAATATTTCCGAAGATTTTCTTAAAATTTCACAAGATTTCCGAAAATTGCCGAAGTTTGCCGAAGACTTTCGAGGAAGACCCGAAGATGTTTCGATCCTACACTAACGAATTTAAGTACAATTAAAGAGACAAACTTGATATCAGTGAAATGATCGATATCTTCACTGGTGAGGATATGGGCAATACACCATTCGAGTCCCGGATGTAGTTTTGTATGAATTTTACGAGTGATGTGTTTTCCAGTAAAGCACTCTTGTCTATTTTATAAAAAAGTTATAACTCAGCTGCCCGATATTTTCCCGTTTTATTTCGCAAATGATTTGCATGTTAATACATATTCCAACGCCAGCTTTAGCGTAATTTTTGAATAAATTGTGCAATTAATAATTAACGAGTTTCTCAGTAAGTATCAGGTAAACTCTATTCTGCGTCACGGCCGCTGAAATGAACCAAAGGGGGCTACTATGACAGGCTTTCCTCCTCTTCCCCCTCCTTCTCCTTCGATTCCTTTCTCCCTGCCCGTCCCCTCCTTACCATGGGTGACCGGCTGTCATCAGTTGTCCAAGGGTTATTGAAAATCATTTGCGCTTTTCACCTTAACAGAGAAAAAGATCTTATCCTCACAAACGCAGGTATGGGTTGTAACTAACTGTGTAAACTCTCTATAAACCATATACATGAGAGCGAATTCTAACTTTAGCAATTCAACCAGTCACGGATTACAAACATGGCATGTCTTAGCCCTCTGTTAATAAAAATTAAACTGATGAAAAGAAGAATATCTTGTTAGAATATTTCCTCAGACGAACTAGTAATGTTTTTCGTTAAGGTGGAAAATAATTCACAGGATTCTGTCGTAAGGGCTTCCACGTTAAAGTAAACAATAGCGACTTTGCTCGAAATCGGAAACCGTACAAGAAAAGCTTAGCTTGAAAAGATGTTCGTCACGCAGAAACAGCTGATGTCTATGCCATCCAACGAACTGAAAAAAGAATTGTCCTTGAATTGAAAACAACGTTGTTATTCAAAGCTCCGCGTAGAAAAAAGAAAAACGTTCTATACAGAAATTAAGATAACCGTATATATTTAGCGTAGATCGGCTGTGCCTTTATGCCTGGCAGCCGAGCAGATCTCGTGAAGGTCTAGCTTGGCCGGTAGCTAATTCAGTGTTTAATAATGCTGATTCAAGCTCTGGTAAACTACTGTTGGCGATACTGATGCTTGTACCCGGCCGTAGGTGTACCATCGCCCTGTAGGACACCACAGGTAACAGCATGTGCACCAGACACGTTTGCTAACGACCACTTAGACAAGAACGAAATAGAAAATCAGTTTGGGGCCTTTTGATCAATGCATACCTAGCTAGCTTTCGTGAGAGCATCTGATGATAAGCGGTATCGAAAGCCATTCAGACCGTTGATTATATTGGCAGATCTGTTGTTAGAAGTTTCCAGCAAGGACGTCACTTCGCTATGGAGTGATCTGAAGCTAAATTTAAAGTTTTCTAGAATTTTTTTTTTAATTAAGATACTTGAAAATTTGATTGTAAAGCATTCTTTTCGAACACTTTGACGACAGCAGGAAAAAGCGAAATTGGCTGCTAAGTTATTAAACGTCTTGTCTCTCACCCTTCGTAAAAAATGGCGCCACTCTAGCTAGCTTCCATTCCGTTAGAACAATACCAGATAAAATCCACTGAAGAATGATAGGGATGGTACCAGAAAAGCTTGCCCCCATTGAACATCTTGGATGGCAAATTATCCAAACCAGTCGCTTTCTTAGTTTCTGGTTTTTCAAGTATTTTGGGAGGCTTCATTAGTGGTTCAACTTTGGTAGGAAAAGTCCTTGCTTGTTGAGATGAGATAATGTTCTGGAACGGTATCAGTGAAGGTATGTCTCTCGCCAATTCTTGTCCAATTTGCGAAAACACCGTAGTTGAACTGGCTTCCGCCATGCCAGAGGCAAAATTGTGTTTTAAATTCTGCATTTAGATATCAGCAATAACTTTCTTCTTATGTTCAGTTTTTGCTTAGTTCATTAGTTAGCTGCCACGTTTTACTGGAATCTTTTCTGGTGGAAGGGAGGATATCGCTAAAGTAATCACCTTTGGCATATTCAATGACATTGTTGACATATACATTTTATGCATCCATTCATTCGTAATCCATGGGAACTTCTTGTTCAAACATGTTCGTCGATACATGCCAGAAACCGGCGATTCTCGAGCTCGCTAAGCTGCAATATGTTTTTGCTTATCATAACTTCTGCCGAATCTTTGATGTTCTCCCGTAATAATGTTCATTACACCGTTAAGAGAAACGATACGCTGTTCATAAATACACTCTTTCCTAGAGAAAATGATGATTTTATTAACCGAATATCGAGGCTGAAATGTGGATATTAGGAGCTAGTGTTTTAAGGATAAACTCGGGGCTAAACTTTCGCAAAGAATATAATTTAGTCTGTTGAAATTTGAAAATACAATACAAAAATATATGAATGTGAAGAGTGATCATCGCAGTAAATTTTCCAATTTAAGCAATCGGAAAGAAGAAGCCTGAAAAAAAACCAGGGCTTCAACGGGATTCGAACCTATGACCTCCGCGATACTGGTTTGATGCTCTACCAACTGAGCTATGAAGCCACACGATGTGAGCGAGGTCAATTTATTGAGTTCATATTTTCCCGTGCAGTGAAATTACGTGAAGTATATATGAAATATTATATAATAACCCAAGTTATTCTCGTATATGGTTTTCGCCTATGATCTATTAGAGGACAGATGCACGATTGACGTCATCATTACAAAGTTTTTCCCTCTGCCGTTTTAAAATGAAGGAAAGTTTTGAGAATTAGGGTAATATTTTACGTGACTGGGCAAAAGATAAGGTACAAAAAAGTCTTGCCGAGGCATTAAACAGGTTCGAGAAGCCAGAAAACGAAAAATAAAGCCGTTTCTTTTAGAAAATGATACAGAAATAGTTTTCTAGCAACCTCAGTCGGCAGTCGAGCGAGAGTAAACCACGCACAAACGCGGTCTTGGTAAGCCGAGAGAACCATTGCTTTATCTCGAGTTTAACAAACCCAATAAACAAAATGTTTCTGAGATTAATTTTTTTAAAAAATTCAACTTTTCCCAGTGTCAAAACAACTGTTGTCACAATGATTGATGTCAGGAATGAAACATCAAAACATCATTCTTAAAATCGGTAAAATAAAATACATAACCTTGCTTTCCGATGCGAATGTTCCTGTCTGTTTCAGGGCACAGCAGCGAGCTAAGAATAGCTCACGGTCAACAGTATCGCAGCTAAAATGAGACACTATATCAAGCTGATTTGAGAATCACCAACCACAGAAGACAAAAATTTCCACCGTCATTTACGCTCCTTTCATTCAAAACTGGAATCGAATAATAATGATAACAATAATAATAATTAAAAATTTATAACGCGCCTTTTCCATGCAAATATGATTAAAAGCGCGTAACAATTTATACTTAGAAATATTAATTAAAAACAAGAAAGAGTAAAAAAAGTAAAATGACCATAAGAATTAAGCATTACATATCAAAAGCTAATTTAAAAAGATGCGTCTTAAGTACAGATTTAAAACGTTCAAAATTGTCCACAAGGCGGATATGAAGGGGCAGGTCTAGACTGTTCCATAAGGTAGGGGCCGCCGATGAAAAAGCGCGATCCCCTAAAGTCTTTTAGGTTGACCACAACCACAAGTTTTCCGAGGGTATTTTTTCAACTCCTGTAATTTTCAAGGCAACGTCCAAGCTTTTCGGCTCACAGGGCTGCTCCGATGACAAAAACGGACTTGATTTTTCCAGCATTTTCTTCAGATTTCGCAGTTCAATTCTGCTTTTGCTGTAAGTTTTAAACGAGGAGCGGCGCTCGAGTCAGGTTTGACGGTGGCGTGATTTTTCTCGACCAATAACAATTCTTTGCTACGCATAGCAACCAATGAAATTGCTTCATTTTATGTACATCATAGATCACGTCAAATGGCTTTTTTTTTTCGCGCAAAGGCGGGGCAAAGGCGGGACAAAAGGCCGGCTTTCCCGTTATGTTGAAATATTTTGAAACAAAAAAGGCTTTTCGTTATTATATAAAACAAATAGATTCCATGTTGCCGTGCGTCTGATTCAGTAATAGATCACAGAAGACGTCAAAATGTGGCTCGACTACGCCTCGTGTGCCACTTTTTTGCTCTTACCACATTTTCACGTCATCTGTGATCTATTACTGAACAGACGCACGGCAGCATGGAATCTATTTGTTTAATCCACATTTGTACTGCAGTAGTAGATGAATGTGAAGAGTGATCATCGCAATAAATTTTCCAATTTGGGCAATTAATAAAATGGCCGACTTGTTGTTAGCATACTATTTTACAGCAATCAAAAGCTTCGCACTCGCTATAATTTAATACAATACAAACCGCATAGAGGCTTCTTTCCGATTGCTTAAACTGGAAAATTTACTGCGACGATCACTCTATATCTTCGCATTCATCTACTACCGCAGTACAAATATGGATTATTTCATATATACTTCACGACAAAAATATATGTACAAAAACAGCTCTTCCTAATATAACTGAGTTCTCTAGACGGAAAAACTGGTCAAAAATTAACAAAACTGGACTAGCCGTATCCTCGATGCATAACATTTCTTCAAGACGTTGTGCCATATGGCATCATAATGATAATAGTACACTTTATTGCCTGCAGTCTCGCTCTAAAATTACTTCAATGCCATCAGTTATGATAGAGCAAATAATCTGCCGTTATGTCGACATGATCCACTTTGTATTGCAATAATCTAAGATTTTTTTATTATTATTATTTTTATTATTTCTAAGAATATTCAGTGAAGAATATTTTCAGAAAAATAGGACTATTCGCTGCCCACAGCTTGGGCCTATAAAACAAAATATACAAGTTTTTTTTTTTTTATAAAAACAAAATTGTGCAGATATATGAAAGGACTACTTTTTTTCAACAAAATACATACAAAAGGGGTAACCTTTTTTTAAATATAGTATACAAAAGGGTAAGCGCGTGCATCTCTAGGTAGAACCTC